>WNLN01000195.1:0-58935 GCA_021347865.1 Sarocladiaceae sp. CBMAI 1973
TAGCTGGCTGATCGGAGACAGAACGAACCGCCGTAGTCATTGACCAATCTCAGCGTGTCAAACAGTGGGAGCCAGCGGGTTTCTCAAGGGCGGGTAAGGTTGCAAAACGCGGTCCATCGTGGAGCAGCGTCACCATGCTCGCGCGACCGGGGGTTGGTGTTTCGTTGCTTTGGCAACGGTCGACGACAAAAGATGCACTTTGCTACTATTCGTCGAGACACTATGTGGAGTCCGTCACGCTGTGCACGGGCCATTCAGTCTCCCTCGCGTCTCTGATCCTTGTCGGAAGTGCGATTGAGTTACCCTGTAGCGGTGGATCTTTCTTCCGCGCCGGCGAAATTTCCAACAAGCAATGAGCTTGTTCGGTGATCGCACGACAGTCGAGAACCGGTAGCGCAGAACATCTTTCCCGGCCTCAGCGAGGTGTCAAGCTGTAAAGGCCAGACAATTGCACTGCCGTGGATTCCGCTGTGACCACGAAACCGGCTTGAGACGCCAATCGATTCGCCTTCCGCCGCACGATTCCCGATAGCGAGCTTTCTACACATCCGAGTCGCCAAATGTCGAGCATCTAATTACATCTCGAGCGAAACCCCCCATTCTCGGGCACAAACCGCCATGCTTCAGCCACGCCTTCAGCTCACTGCATTACGCAGGAGCTTCCAGGCTCTGAGTCTGAACCAATTTTCTAACAGAGGATACGCCTCAGTCGGCCGGAAGTCCCCTGCGTCCCGCAAAAAGACTGCTACTGCCATAGACGGCGTTGCGGATGAGGGCGTTGTGAAAGTTGTCGAGCAGCCCAAATCTGGTTCTTCAATCGTTCGATCCTACAAACCCCGAACCCCTGGTGTTCGTCACTTGAGAAGACCGATCAACGACCATCTCTGGAAAGGACGGCCATTTCTACCCCTGACCTTCCCGAAGAAGGGCCACGCCAAAGGTGGTCGTAATGTCTACGGAAGAATTACTGTTAGGCATCGAGGTGGTGGTGCGAAGAGGAGGATCAGGACCGTGGACTTTGATCGTCGTCGCCCTGGACCGCACATGGTTGAGCGCATCGAGTACGATCCCGGCCGCAGCGCACATATCGCTCTCCTGACCGAGCAGGCCAGTGGTCGCAAAACATATATCGTGGCCGCCGACGGTCTACGGGCCGGTGATATTGTACACAGCTACCGTGCTGGTATTCCTCAGGACTTGCTCGACAGCATGGGCGGCATCATTGATCCCGGTATCTTGGCCGCCAAGACCGCTTTCCGAGGCAACTGTCTGCCAATGCACATGATTCCTGTTGGAACAACTGTCTTCTGCGTTGGCTCCGCTGCCAGCCGAGGCGCTGTGTTCTGCCGAAGTGCTGGTACTTCCGCCGTGGTGGTGAACAAGAACGAGGAGACGAAGGACGATGGAACGAGGGTGATGACGGGCAAGTACGTCGAGGTGCGACTTCAGAGTGGCGAGGTCCGAAGGGTCGCCAAGGATGCCTGCGCAACAGTCGGAGTAGCGAGCAACATTCACCATCAATATCGACAATTGGGTAAGGCTGGACGCAGTCGCTGGCTTAACATCCGACCAACAGTCCGTGGTGTGGCCATGAACAAGGGTAAGCGTCCCCAGGCCAGGCTTCGCCAGATGCAACGAATGCTGACAATATTCTAGTCGACCATCCTCACGGTGGTGGTCGTGGTAAATCGAAGGGTAACCGTCATCCCGTGTCACCCTGGGGTGTTCCTGTAAGTTTTCCCACCTTGACTCGATGGACGGGTGGCCAGATACTGACGCCATGTAACAGACCAAGAGCGGTTTCAAGACGAGGCGGAAGAACAACGTCAACAGCTGGGTCGTCACACCACGACCCCGAAACCACGGCAAGCGTCGTTCCAAGAACACTTAGAGTCGATGTGTATAAAACAGGCATGGAGGCGGAGCAGGAGCGGGTGTACATCTACGACAGCATTGTATCATACTGTGAGAATAGAACGAGCGTTAAGTCTCGGACACGCATCACCACGAGGTCCAGAAGTGAGGCATGATGTGCCATTGCTACAGGTCCCAAGACGATCATCAGACCGAGGGCCCACCGCAGAGTTGCTCGCGTCACTCCGAACACAGGAGAAAAAAGTCGACAGCCGCCGCGAACTTTAACTGTAATGGGCTCCTGTCTGATCAAAAAGGTTTGGGAAACGGCCAATGCTGGTCAATACCAGACTGAGAACGATTGAGAAGCAAGCCTATTCACGATGTCGTTATTGCTACAAAGGCATTCTTGGTGAGCTAAGGCTAATTCTGCCTCAACGACTAAGCTACAACAAGATGGACCCATAACATGCTGACCTTTGCCCCAACGTTTACACCATACAAGTTCTACTTCTTAGCCAGGATCGCGGTGACTTCGTCCAGATGGCTGGAGAAGTTGTCAACCAGATCGTCCCACATCTTGGGCTCGTGTACATGCTTCTTCTCGCTATCCCAGGCCCACTCAGCGACGGTGAATTGCCGGCTGCTCTCGAACATGAAGGCAATCGCACCCTTGGAGATCTGCATCTCCGGTGGTGGCTGAGCGGAAGCTGCCTTGAACTCCTTCACACAGAACGTCAGCGTCGATCATTATACCTCAAGCTGGATGAATCTCAACATACCTGATACGCAACACCATGTGGCACCATACCACATTCAAAGGAGACACCGCCGGGCTGAAACTCGTCCGAACGGCCACCATACTCGCCATAGATGAGACCCATCAGCTCCGAAGCCACGTTACGGTGGTAGTAAGGCGGTCGGTACGTGTGTGAAGCCACATCCCACCGAGGCGAGAAGATGAGGAAATCTGCCAACGGCGCGTTCTGGTCTCTGGACTTGGCGGTAAGGACGCAGAAGATGGACGGGTCAATGTGGTCGACGCTGATGGAGCCAACGTTGACGAACTTGGTGAGGTCGTACTTGTAAGGCACGTAGTTGCCGTGCCACGCTACGACGTCGAAGGGGCAGTGGTTCTGCTTGCTGGAGAAGTACTTGCCGCCCATCTTGTATACGATCTCCCAGGGATCGTCCTTGGTGATGTTGTACTTGGCCTTGGGGTGGAGGAAATCACGAGAATTGGCTAGACCGTTGGCTCCGAGCGGCCCTAGCTCGGGAAGCTCGAAGTTCGAACCCCAGATCTCCAGGATGTACCCTCTAGTCGGGCCCTCGACAGAAACTCGGAAGCGTTGGCCGCGCTGGATGACGCAGATCTCACCGGGCTGGACGTAGAGGGGGCCGAACTCGGTCTGGATGTCGAGGGATCCCTGTTGAGGCACGATGAGGTAGTCGCCGTCTGAGTTGACGAAGGCACGGTTCTCCATGCTCTTGGTGGCTGTGAAGACGTGGGTTGCGAGACCTTCTCTGAGGGTTGGGTCGCCTGAGCCTGCGATTGTGCGCAGGCCGGAGACGAAGTCGGCACCGTCGACGACGTCGAATGGAAGCTGTTCCTCGGGATTAGTGGTCTGCTATGACAGTAAGCTTGAGAGGATGTGACATACCCAGGCGAGTTGTGTTGGCGACACCTTGACTTTGGGATTGAGTGGCAGAAAGCAGCTTTCAGTACCCTCTACTGTCGGTAGATCCGTCTTCATATAGTCAGCACATTCAATTTTCGGAACATTCAACACGAGCGACCACTCACAAAGCCCTGATGCGCGACAGCAGGTCGAGCTCGGTACAGCCAGGCATTCTTGTTAACCCCTCGCGGAGCATTGAAGGCCGAAGCCGTCATTTGCTCAGTGTAGAGCCCGAATCTGACGCATCGCGGATTGTTCTGGCCCTGTGGGATGGTGCCCGGCACGGCCTCGGACTCAAAGTGGTTGTTGAACCCAGGAAGATACTCATAAGGATCATTCTTCCTCGTCGCAAAGAACGGAATAGCGCCGTCCTTCTGGGTCTCTGCCCAGTGGAAGATGTTTTGGTAATCAGGAGCTTGGGACATTGTGAGGTAGCCGATCGCGTGTAAGTGAACAAGCAATTAGGAGGGAGAGTTGGTGAATGGCTGTCATTCATAAAGGATGTTCTCCCCAGCTTACCTCACTATTAGCAATATCCTCTGCACACTCGGCAGTTCCCTTATACCGTCTACCTCACCATACCCCGCATGCTTACTCCAAATGGTGGAGGAGTAGTGAGCATCTCATCAGCATGATCTAAGCAGACGATGTGGGGGAACGCAGGGGCTTGTGGGTTAACAAGACTCACAACATCGGCGCATTAGATCCGAACCATGACCGCGACTCGACATTAGCAGCATTTCATGCCGCGGTGATTAATTGGCGGGGTTTGCTGGGCGATTCATGCGGCATGATGATGCTACCCCAATTGATTCGAGGTATCACCTTGTACCAAGCTACACATCTGCTGCGACATTCGGGTTGATGGTGCATATTGCGTTTCGTCGTTGTATCCCATCAGCAATATGACCATGTCGCATACGCTTCTCAAGACATCCTCCGGTTCAATTACGGGCGTTATCGACGACCGCTTTAACTCGCCAGTCGAGCATTTCCGCGGCATCCAATATGGCAGCATTGGCAAACGCTTCGCCAGACCGGAATTGCTGAGCCTCACTGGCGATCTCGATGCTACACAATTTGGGTACTGTAGAACTCTCAAACTATTGACATTGGGCCTGTACAAGTTAACTGATCGTGATTTCGGGGCTGTGACAGACCTCAATGTCCTCAGGCTCGCGTCGATGTCGGACACTTGCTTCGCATACCGCCGCAAATAGAGATGACCCGTGTTGCCGAAGATGAGCTCAAATGCTTGAATCTGAATGTGTCTCGTCCTGCAGCAGAAACGATACAAGGAGAGGGTCTCCTGCCGGTCCTCGTTTGGATCCATGGTGTGTCTCATTCCGCTTGTAGGCAAATGGTTACGTATAGACTAACATGCGAGACAGGAGGTTCACAATGTGTCACCTTTCCATCTGCAGCCACTGCAGTAGGCGGTAGGTAGAGGCCACGAACCAAGTCTTCAATCCTATCGGCTAACGAATTGGCTCGCGCTGCTCCTGGACAGACCTTACCAGACTTGTGGCAGACTCCGCAACTTTGCAAAAGCCAGCGATTGTCGTGACGTTCAACTACCGACTCAACATCTTTGCCTTCGGCGATGGTAAAGGCGAGAGAAATCTAGCTTTACAAGATCAACGATTGGCGATTGAGTGGGTTTATAAACACATCGGAGAGTTTGGAGGTGATCCAGTATGTTCGCCTGGCTCGACTCCCCCCATTGCGCTGGATGCTTGTTTGGCTCACTTCACAAATTATAGGAACAAATCACTCTTGCTGGGGAAAGCGCGGGAGCAGTCTATGTTCACGCTCACCTTCTATCCAAAACGCCCTTGACCTACATACGGCGAACTGCATTGGCTTCCGGATCGCTTCATCTCTCACCTCCACTGCCCCTCGATGCAGGTTCTGGCTTGGTGGCACGGATTGAGGCAGACTTGAGCTCCAGAGGTGAAAGCCTACAAGATGCGCCCGCGACTTCACTCGTACAGGCTGTTGAAAATTGTGGTATCAATTCGATGTGGCTCCAGCAAGACCCCGATTTGGATGGTTGGGAAGACAGAAGTGAGCAGACTGAGGCTCTGTTGATCTCGGACGTGGAGTATGAGGTGAGTGGCCCATTACGATGTCAACTAAGGTCAATATCACTTGTGCTTATTCTAACATCACTCAAGTCTGCGATCTGGAAGGCCGGCGTCGAGAAAATGAAAGCCGAGGAGATCGCCAGCATAATTGTCGAATGCTGTGGAAGCTCTTCGAAGCTCCAAGAACTCTACCATATCTACCCCGACCGTCCAGCTTCGTGCTACTATGGCGCTCTGGACCTCATCAACGACGCCAGATTCGCGTTCCCTGCATTCGACATCAGCGAGAAATGGCGCAAGGCGAACCTGGGCAATGTTTACCAATGCATCATCGACGAACCCAACCCTTGGCAGGCATCCAGCAGAGCTCATCATGCTGTCGACTTGATCTTCTTATTCGGGGGCGTCGATCTCAGTTTCAACCCTGCTGCTGAGAGAGCCGCATCGAAAATGAGGGAGTCTTGGTTGACTTTTGTTCATGGTGAAAGTCCGTGGGCAAGCGACGCTAGATATAGCTTTGGACCATTTGGGCGCTGTGGTGAAGTTGACGAGGCAGAGTATAGGATGAGGAGAAGGGTGAAGTGCTTTGAGCATTTGAGGTCTCTAGGGATCGAGAAATGTCGTCAGGTCAGTGGTAGATTGGCAGCTGGGCGAGTGAGTTTGCTGAATTGAGAACGGTTATCGTCATAATGAGGCCCTCAAGGTAGTATAATATCTTGCTCTTCAAAACTTACGCTAGCGCTATACAAAGTAGACATACAAGCAAAGAGCCTCATAGCCCATATAAGACGCTCCCTGCGTCCTCCGCTCGGGATAGCATAGCTTGCAGATCGGGAATGTTGAAGTCAGGGTAGAATGTGCTAAAGAATCATGTTAGCCTAGTTCGCGTTAGACAAATCGTCTCGGAGATAGACCTACTTCTCGCCCTGCTGAGCAAACTCGAGGAAGATCAGTCCAGGACACTCATCATTCCCCAGATCCAACTCTTGCTCCTGATTGAGGACCCCTCGTTCCTGAAGTTGAGCGGTGACCTCGGCGAGCGCACTCCGAGTCCAGAACACAGGCTCCATAGCTTGCAACGTCCGAAGACATGTCACCAGGTTCTGTTTATGCACCAGAGGGTCTGAGAATAACAGTGCGAGAAGGAAGACCTGCATGTTATCCAGAATACAGCCGCAATCGAGAATCATCAAGCTGGACAGCAAGTCTCTGGCCCGTAGGAACTCGAGGATCTCTAGAGACTTTTGAGCTGCGGTAATGCACTTGTCGCTGAACTCCCGGAACCACTTTTGCTTTGTGTTCTGAGTTATAATTGCTGACGATGACGTTGCTTCTTCGTCTTCGTTGCGCTTCCAGGCGTTGTAGAGGAGGAAAGGGCGAGTTGCGTAGATCACGGCGTTCCAGTACCGGAGGTGCAGGACTCCTACCGAGCGCTCGTGGAATTTTGCGACTTTGGTGGGATCTTGCATGTGAGATGGCATGTTGGAGTACCATGCCTCGAGACTGATGATGGCTTGAGAGACGGCGCTGACGTGCATCTGGGGAGAGGTTTTCGAGGGTGTTTGGTAGAGGAGGTTCGTGAGGCTGCGGCGGAGATGAGCTAGTTGACAAGATGTGTCGAGGTATTCGAGGGGCATATGCGAGCCTGGGCCGAGGAGCTAGAGTGATTGTCAGTCTAAAATACTCAAAGAGGAGGGCCGCGAACTACCTGTTCACAAGGAGCCTTTGGAGTGTTGTCCATCATACCCCTGCCAACGGCAGTTGGACTGCCAAAAGTGAGCGACACATCGAGGTCCAGAGTATATAGAGTACAAAATAGTCTCAAGTCGACTTGCTCTCCCATGTCATGTCGGGATGCAAAGTCATCTCGCACATGCCAGCCTAAAGTGAAGGCCATCCTGACTGCCGCACCGATGTACACGTAGGCTGTATTGACACACATGGAGGCCGTGAGAGCTAGACTCTGGTTTCGTTAGCTCCACGGAATCATGCTATGTGAGTTTTAGTAGCAACGTACAAGGAGGCATAGTGCCCTTATAGAGTCGGAATCTGCATCATCGTACAGTGCTGGAGTCAGTGCCTTGGCCAAGTTGAGATACGTAACAGACGGTCTGATGGCAACATCAGTCCATTCCTGTTGCATCTCACTCTCGCACGTAAGAGCCAATATCGCATACAAAGCACAAAGAGTTGCCGGCGTCGCATACGTGGCGTCTCCACTGTACAGACGATCCAAGATGGAGTGCAGCTGTTCAGCAGAGAAGAGCCAGTACACGGAGTTGATGTCCCTAAAGAAGCGAGCGACGCAGCGGTTGCAAAGTTCTCGTCGTGGAAGATTAACTTGGAAAGGGGCTCGCTTGATGCCTAAAGGTGAGGTGGCGGTGGGTGGTGAGTCTGTTTGAGAGGCGGTTAAGGGTGCGAGGATTTCGGTTTTGAGGATGGCTGGTGGGCGAGGGTCTTTCATGGATCGGACTGTTGAGTGAAAGAGATATGCTGATCCAGGCGCAACATATCCTGGAGTTTGTGTATTAGTGAACATATCTCGAGCTCTGTTATAGCAGCCTGCGAAGGACATAGGTCACAACTTACTTGCAACCCCTCTGTTGTCAAGCCTCATCTTTCCAAGCTCCTGATGAAGCTCTGCCATCTCCTCACCTATCGACACATCCTCATCACCAATGACTCTCCCCGTATCCGGCACCACGGACTGAGTGTCTAGAGCATAGCTGGAGTAAGTCGCCTCACTGGCCGATGGGGTGACAGGGTTGGGCGGCCCGACGGGAAGACCGCCTCTTGCAAGTGAGTCTACACATGCCCTCAGATTCTGAAGGTTCAGCTCTGTGTTGGGCAAGAAGTGCTCGAGGAGCTGAGTCATGCACCGGAACTCCTCCTCGGAGACACGGTAGTATGGACGTTGCTTCCTGCGCGAGGAGTCGAGATGGCAGGGCGCATTGATAGATGCGCAGAATTGGCATGGTCCGGGGACTGCACCAGACAGCCAAGTACATGGTCAGCAAGCCGCATGGTAACAATTAGGATCGCATATCAGTCGGATACTCACCTGGATCAACACACTAACAATCCCATGATGATCAATAAGAGACCCTTAATTAAGGTACAGGTTAAGCTCACCTTGGTCTTGCGAGACTTGCATCGATCACAACTCATGGTAGCCCGGCGCTTGGCAGGCCGCTCAACCTGGTCGGCAGGAGAAGGCATGATGGTAGCGATGCTTCCGACGGAGGGCCAAATTGCACACGCCTCTCTTCGGCATGCACAAAATGAATGAACAACAGGAGGTTTGAGCAGCAGGATGGGGAATCCTTGTCTCTTTCCCCGATTGTGTGTTGGCTCTGTTCGCCCGCCCTCAATTGCCGAATGGGCATCGGTTGTATCACTCCGGGGCCCGGCCGGGGGGTATCGGCGGGGTCGGTTCCCCGCACTCCGGGGCTGGCACTAAGACCACTAACACGAACCACTAATATGGGGTTGCGTCCAGCCGCACAGAGTCTAGATTCGATCAAGTGCCAAATGGATGGGGAAGACGATCTAAGTTGGATTGAGGCGAGAGGCTTGGATTGGGAATACCTGAGACTGATGTTTTGGGTAATAGCTGCTGCAGAGAGTACAGACTCATCGCTTGCTAAGGTAGTGGCCTTTGATGAAGAATGTGTGTTACGCAGAGGAAAGCCGTGATCGAGTCAGCCGTGACTACCCAGAAGCCGCAATGTCTCTCAGTCTATTTGTTGAGAGAATGACCAGCATTGGCAAGACGTCTGTCTCTAGGTCTATCTATGGCTGTATCTGGTACTAGAAGGCACCACTTTATGTGCAAAAACCACTTGCTCTGGAGTATTGCTGACCGAGTCGTAACATGGAATGATCTAAGGTTGCAGCAGTTTCTGACTGACATTTTCTCATGAGAGATATGAACATATGGATAGAACATTGGCAGTGAATGAGCTCAACAAATAGCAATAAATCCCCATACTTGGCATATATATAGCCATCTATAGACTAAGATACATCAATAAACTTCCTCAAGATGCAACAACAGCCGGCACAATCTCTGCCACCGACAACACGGGCTCCGGCTTCGCAACAACAGGAGGCTCGACAATTGTCCTCATGACCTCATCAAAGGTCTCCTCGGCATGCTTCTCAGCATCGAACTGGTGAATCCACTCCTCTCGAGGAAATCCGATACTCTCCGGGTCTTTCTTGACCTTGTCCCAATCCGTCTTGTGCCACAGGTCGCGTGTTGACTCCCCTGTCTTCTGTACAGCCCTCACTCGGTCGTACCTAAGTGTGCGTGTTAGCTCGGACTTGCTGATATCGCGATATCAAGAAGGGCAAGTCATCTTACCGTAGACTTTGGTGAGCCTTCAACGCCGCAGGGACATTCTCCTTGCCAGCCCTCCTCAAGCAGACCGCAATTGTAACACCGTCCTCCATCGCCTGCGTAGCTCCCTGTGCACTAGTCGGCAAGAAAGGATGCGCCGCATCACCCAACAATACAATCCGACTCTTCCCACTCACCCACGTCGGCAACGGATCACGATACACAAGCTTCCAATCCACCACCGACGGTGTCTTCTCCACAATAGCACGGCACGTCGGATCCCAGTCTTTGAGAACCTCCAACACCTCGGATACTTTGCCAGGGTAGGACCAAGACTCGTCAATGTCGTGGTCGTCCTTGTGTGTGAGAACCCAGCAGCAGTCTTTGCCGCCTTTGAGGGTTGAGAAGAGGAAGTGCACGTCGGGGCCGATCCAGCCGTTGAAGGTGTCGCCGTTTTCGCAGAATTCTTTGGTTCGGGGGTCGGCAATCATGTCTTTGTTGGAGAACCTGTTCAAGAATCACATGGTCAGCGTCATTCTGTCTGTGGTGTGCGTTCAAAGTCAGAGGCATGACTTACCAAGCTCTCCAGACGGCATAGCCACTGCTCTTGGGCTTGTCCACGTAGCCGAGAACGAGCTCTCTCGCTTTGGACCGGACTCCGTCTGCTCCAATAACGACATCTCCAACGACCTGTTTCGTTTCAATGTCAGTCAGAAGCCACCCAATGCGCTGTGTCGAGGCAATAGATCTTACCTTCTCTCCACTGTTGAGTACAATACCAGCTCCAGTATCAGTCTCCCAGTACTCATGTACCCTCTGTCCAAGGTGAATCGGGATCTTCAACTCATCGCGAGCATAATTGAAGATGACCTCATGTAACTCTCCACGATGACCGTTCAGCACCGGCGCCTCGGGGCTTGGAGGTTTCCTCTTCTGATGATACACAACCTCGCCTGTATCGTACTTGTGAATCCTAAAGCCATACTCCTTGAGATCAATACAGAGAGGCAAGAGTCTCTTCACAATCTCTCCGTCGTTCCAACGGTGGAAGACGCGGCCTGCATTGGCACCAAAGGAGATGATGTCGCCCAGGACCTTGAGCTCAGCGAAGGACTCGTAGATCTCGACATGATGACCTTGACGATGACATTCTATAGCTGCGGTCAGGCCACCAAAGCCTGCACCGACGATGATGACCTTGATGCCGGACTTTGTCGTGGACATTGTGTTTGATGGCTGGAGTTAGTTGGTGTAAGTGGCTGAAGGGACGAGCTGGGGTAAATGGTCAGCTGAATCATTGGCACAAATAGCTGCTCATTTTAGATCACTTTAATCATCAGATCAAGGCGTTCACGTGCATAATCCTAGGATATCAAAGCCGGGGTATCATTTACCGACAATTTGGATGGATCATCGCCATCCTGGGGTCTCAGCTCAACTTCGGCTTCATAATCCCGATGACCCCATCACGGTGGCGCACCATCAAACCCCGGCTCGCCAACACTATAATGCCAGTCGTGGTGCAATTAAACTAACTTGTTTTCGCCACGCTGCAGGAGCTCGCTGGCATTTGTTTTTGTTGGAGCTGGTCTTCTCGACAATATTGAGTTTCACGTGCACCATGTCTAATCCCGACTTCAACGACACCACTACGGGCACGGAGGTTGCTGCAGCGCTGGCTGACCAGATCCGTGGCAAGAATGGTGAGTCTCTCTCTTCGTTAATTTTATCCTGCGATTCCATATTTCACGTTCTTTTGCTAATCATTCTATCTTTTCGATAGTGGTGCTTACTGGAGTCAGTCCTGCCAGCATCGGCTCAGCTACAGCCCTCGCGATAGCTTCCCAATCACCAGCGATACTCGTTCTAGCGTCGCGCACTCGTTCAAAGATCGAAGAAGTCGTCTCTGAGATTGAAAAATTATATCCTGGCGTCAAGACAAAAGTCGTGGTGCTGGACTTGTCATCCGTTGACTCGATCAAGAGCGCTGCCTCCGAGATCGCCGAGAGCCTTGACCACATCGACGTCTTGATCAACAATGCTGGACTCAATCTTCAGACTCGAGATATTGTGACCACTCCCGGTGGTATCAAAGTCGATGGTCAGCTCTATACGAATCATGTTGGCCCATTTCTCTTCACAGACCTGGTTCTGTCCAAGTTTGTGAGCTCAGGCAAGGCAATTCGGATCGTCAATGTCAGCAGCCACGGACACCGCTTATCGCCAATCCGATATAGCGACTTAACCTTCGAGAAAGATCTCTACGAAGGAGTCCCAGAGTCAGAACGTCCTCCAGCCCAGGTGAACCCAGGATTCCTGACGCTCAAGGACGGTTATCCTGGCTTCATCGGCTACGGACAGAGCAAAGCCGCCAACATCCTTCACGCGGTAGAACTCACCCAACGCCTCCAAAAGAAAGACAAAAACTCTTTCGCCTTATCAGTGCACCCGGGTACAATAAACACGGGCCTGATGCGCAACCTCGATGCCGAGGGCAAAGGCACCATGGGAGGAACAGCGCCAGGTGGTGTTTGGAAGACACCAGATCAGGGCTGTGCGACGACCATCGTGGCGGCTTTTGACCCTGCGTTTGGTTCTATTATCGCGAGTAAACCTTGTATTTACTTGGCTAATTGTCAACTGGCTGATAATATGCTGGCCGCGCATGCTGCAGATGTGGAGGCTGCCGGCAAGCTTTGGCAGCAGACCGAGGCTATGCTCGGAATCCGTTCTGCACTTTAGACAGATCATAGACAAATGCCAAGACCAATAGAATGACCGCTATGATCATTATGTCTCGAGTGGTGTTGAGATGCTGTCGCGTGCATAGTACCGGTCGCTGACCACCAGCGTAAGCCTCACCGTGTAAGTCATGTTGGCATAACCGGCTATCGATGCCCTCCCAATACCCAAGTCTCCCAAAAGTCAGCATGACCAGTAAACCTGCTCAGAAACCCCATGGCAATCAAGCCACCCCAGACTTTCCCCATCTCCATCTAGTCCTAGCAACCCACTCTCATGCGCCAAGGTGGGAATCTACCATCGGATCTATACCTCCTAGCGTCACAACCCGGGAGACACAGGCCGGGGGGCCTGGACTCGCTTGCACGCACGACCCTATCGCCTCCAGCCTCTCATCCTCAACATTCTCCGCTTCCCCATGGGGTGCTTCATAGCCAGACTTATCTTGCCGCCGTAGTGGTGGACCAAGAAGCATACCTGGGTTTCGGTACCGTTGTCTCAGCTTCTTGGGTGCCCTTGTCGGGAGCGCGGAGTATGTAAAGACCACGAGGACGCGCATCTCTGTGGGTTGATCTGAGAAATTGTCTTCCAGGCAGACTGAGATCTTTCTGTCATTGACTTGCTTCTTTTCTTGATAATACTACTTGTTGGAAGACACAATGTCGGCGCCGTCGACAGACACGATTCGTGCCAATTGGCGTTGCTTTGTCGCTTGCGGCATCATCGTCCTCTCGCCTTTCCAATATGGCCTCGACTTTGGACTCATTGGTGGTCTCCAGGCCATGCCCGGCTTCCTCAAGGTTCGAATTTTCGCTTGCCCTACCCTTTGGGCATAGCTATGTCTGTGGTGCTAATATCCATTCCTTGCAGGTCTACGGCTACGAAGCCCCTGAGACGGCCATCGGCTGGAACATCTCACCCACTCGCCAGCAACTCATCTCCTCGCTCATGACACTCGGTGCCTTCATCAGCGCCAGTCTTGCGGGTGTCGTTGCTGCGAAGCTCGGGAGGAAGATGTGCCTGTGGCTGGCCTGTCTAGGCTGCTGCGTGGCCAATATCATCATGATGACCACGACTCACATTGGGGCTCTTTATGTTGGTCGTCTGGTTATCGGACTGGCGAATGGCTACTTCATGGCCTTTTCGCAGTTGTATATTCAGGAGAGTAGTCCAGCCAAGTACCGTGGCCTCTTCATGAGTTGCTTCCAGTTCTGCACATCATTTGTACGTCGACTATTTTACAAATCTCTTTGACTACTGAGATGTTCTAGTAACTGACTTTGAGACTTAGGGAACACTTATCGGTACAATCATCGACTGGGCCACCGCGAAACGACCAGACCGCTCAGCATACCTCATTCCCCTTAGCATCATCTACGCCGTCCCCGCAATCATGACCGTGTGCTTGTTCTTCATCCCCGAGTCACCCCGCTGGCTCATATTGCAGGGACGCTATGAAGACGGTCACAAGTCTCTGACGTGGTTGAGACCATCTGGCGCGGATATCGACCAAGAGGTCGCTGATATTCGTGAGGCAATCGAAAGGGAGCGCGAGACTACCAGTGGCGTTGGCTTCTGGGATATGTTCAAGGATCCTGTTGATAGGAGGAGGAGCTTCCTCTCCATCGGTGCTGTATGCATCCAGGCTGCTTCAGGTTCTATGTTCATCATTGGTACGAGCCCTTCTGATCGCTCGACTACTGATGACACTGAGGCTAACGATAACCCTTTGCAGCGTATAAGGCTTACTTCTTCGCCATGGCTCAAGTCTCAGATCCATTCGCCATGTCCAACGTCTTGAGTATGGCAGGCCTCATCGCCATCATGGCAAACGCCTTCATTGTCGTGAGATGGGGAAGACGCCGTATCTTCCTCTTCTACGGCTGTATCATTGCTGGCTGCTTCCAGCTCATCATTGCCGTGACATATGACAAGAACCCGGGCTCTCCCGACACAGGCAAGGTTCTCGTGGCTCTATCATGCTTGTACATGGTCGCATACAATGTAAGTACAAGCATCCCAGCAGGACTTCATGATGGGAATCCCAGTGTGTCTGACATATGTGTAGGGAATGATTGCGGCATACTCTTGGCTCGTAGCCGGCGAGATCCCATCTCAGCGCCTTCGCAGCCATACCTTCGGCATCGCCGCCGCTGTCGGTTTCCTGGGGGCATGGCTCATCACCTTCACTGCGCCATACTTCATCAACCCGATCGCTCTGAACTGGGGCCCGAGATACGGCTACATCTGGTTCCCGTCATGCATCATCACCGCCGTCTGGGTGTTCTTCTTCCTGCCCGAGACCAAGGGCAGGACGCTGGAGGAGATTGATGTTATGGTATGTTTTCAATATGCTCATTTGTGTTGTGATTGCGATATTAATGTTCGTCTTTACAGTTCAAGGAGAAGATTCCGGCGAGGAAGTTCCGTGCCTACCAAATTGCTCCGGATATGGCTAGCGATGATGGGAGGAAGCCAAGTGTTGAAGTTGTCGTGCAACAGGCTGAGAAGGTCTAACAACGTAGAAGCCAGCCTGGGGCGACAAAATGCTGTTCCTTTTACACAGCCTGGGGCCAAGAGAGAAATCACACGTACTGGGCCATAAAGTGGTGTTGCTCAGAAACATAGCGCTTCGCGCCCCAGCTTGTCCCAACCCTTAATGAAAGACAAATCGTCAAAGACCACATTGAATGCCTGTGATAACATTTGTACTTAATGAACTGGATCCCGAACAGACATGCACATAGTATATAGATATTGTGAAGAATCTCGCCCCAGACCATGCTGTCAGGGTTGATCATAAATAGAGCTTGGGTTTGGAGTCTTTCAGTTGTGTAATAATAGCAGCCGGTGGACATGCAGCCCTACGTGTAGTGACAGCTGCATTCTGTCTGACGTCACTAGGAAGGATTGTTAAAATTAAGGATCCTCTGCTCCATATTGTGCCGCATTGTTCGCCAAGACGTGTTGGTCACCAATGAAGTGCATGGGTCCATGTATACATTGTCAATCCTGGAGTTCAACTGATCCTGGGCGTCGGGCATAGCTCGAGTTTTCGCCGACGATTCCTGGGGTCAGCCTGACGAGATTTTCAGCCAGCCGGTCCTATGTCTTGGCTTGGCCCCCTGTTGCGGCGCTGTTCCACGATGGATAGGCTCAAGTTGGCATATGCTCCGTAGTTGCGGCGTAGTCTTCACTGCGCCTCTGCAAAACATTGGCAGCGCTTTTGTACAAGGAGTAAAAGACTGTGGAGTGCACGTCTGATCAAATCAACATTCTCTAAGGCTTTTGTTTTCTTTTTGGCTTCTCCCCGAATCTTTGTCGTGACATTAGAGCGAGGGGCGACTTACACGTTATCCCGACTCTGACTCCATCGATAGCCTAGACCTGAGTATCTACTTGCAAAATGTTGAAGATCAGCATAGCGAGGATAGCGGCAATTGTCGCTTTCATCAGCCGTGAGTTTCGAAGCGGGCCTCGCATCTCTCCAATCTAATGCTTCATGTTTATTTAACTGTTCCTCAGAGGCCGTGGCACAGGTCGACTGCAATGCCAACATTACCATTCGGGTCATGTCCCAGCTTGAAGAAGTTCGAGACAACTGCGAAGTCATCGGAGGCGACCTCATCCTCGGCGCCAACATCTCAGGCCACGCCGACCTAGATGGCATCCGAAAGGTCACCGGCAAGCTTGACCTCTTTTCGTGCAACAGGCTACGCGGCGACAATTGCACAGTCGAGTCTGGCGCTACTGCCACAGTCTCGAGCTCCAGCTTGGAGGACATTGGTGGATCCTTATGGATGGACACCCCCCTTGCTATTGAGAAGGTTCTTTTTCCTAAGCTAGCCAGGGTGGGAAACGACATAGTCTTGGAGGATAATGGTCATCTCACCGAGCTGGACATTAGCAACGTGAGGGAAGCCCGGAGACTCTACCTGGATGATGTCTCGAAGCTCAACACGCTGAACATCACCAACTTGGCCAGTGTCAGGGTAATATCGATATGGGGTGCGAAAGAGCTAAAGAGAATCATCAGCAACGGTATCCAGAACCTCACACGTGCATCAGAAGAAGAAGAAGAAGAAGAAGAAGACCTCGGAGTCAGTGAGTACTACATCAACATCGCAGATTGCGAACAGCTCGAAGATGTCGGGGATCTGTTTGCAGGTAGCTTGGTCCCTCGAGGCGGCAAGCCCTTGCGTTTAGATCTGGGAGAGGGCCAATATGAAGTGCTGGACCCCGAAGAGATAACGATCGGCTGGCCAAACATGACCCGGATGAACATACGTGGCAGCAGTGGCCGTTTCCGGTTCGGCAATGACGACACGAAATCCATGTATGTTGAGGAAGGCTATGCGAGGGCCAGTGCGGGCTTTGAACGCGCCGACAACCTGCAGAATCTCTCCTTCGGCTACCTTGAGATTATAGCCGAGGCAGGCGTAGACAAGGACCGGGAAACGATTCAGCTTCCTTTTGATCGAGTCGGAGAACTCATGGTCCGCGTCAATGTAGAAGCGAATGTGGCAAAGATGTCGTTGCCGGAGCGTGCCCAGGATTGGGGCCTGAAGAACCTCACGCTCCTCATGCCTCGAACCAAGTTCCTGACGACAGATGACGATGATGAGGAGAGCACCATCTGGCACTGGCCAAAGGACCTGCACGATGTCCGTCTCGAAGGTCTGATCGAGCAGGATTTGCTGTGAGTATCGAGGATCCTCCTAGTCATCGTTGAAGCACCATCGACTGACAACAAGTTCTAGAGACTTGTTCATCGAGGGGGACCGGAGGGTATCAGGGCAATTTCTGGTGACATCGACCAACGGCAAGATCAATTGCGAGGAAGTAGAAGAGGAGATGGAATCTCGTGTGGGAGGCGAATTTTATTGCTCCTCGTACGATCATGATTACGAGTACGACGATGATGACGCTGCGGGCGCCTTGGATTCACGCCTGCTCAATGTTTTGGGCGTTTCTATAGCCGTCGGGATGTTCTTGTGGGGTTGAGACAACTTCTCCGTGAGGAGAGGTGGAAAATTGTTTATATACTGCATTGTTGATACTTTCAAGCACATACGACCATACCCAGTAGAGAACACGGGATCCCGTCCGCTCTCCCCTAGTTAAACTGCTGAGGGGCTGATTAGTAGTTGGGTCGGTGACGACCAGCGAATACCGGCTGTTGTATGTTTTTTTGTCTTTTTTGCCTTGCTTGTTGTGTGTGCTAGCCTCGGGATCGATCGTGGATCGTGTGGAGTCGATTTGGTGGACCAGGCTGTGGAGGCGGTGTTGCTACAGCATACACTGTCAGATTTGCCTTTTTACTTATTATTGTTTGAACCCTCTGTCTTTATTGAATCATGATCTATTGATGTTATCTCTCGTTGTGTCCAGTTGAAATTGGTGTTTGCGTATATTTGCAGAACAGGCTCTCTTCTTCCGTGCCACGACTCCTGAATCACTGCCACTACATCCGGCCACGGATTCGAATCTCTATCATTCTCAGCGGTACGTAGAACAGGGCCGATAAGACCAAGGCGACCTCGACTCCCAAGTCACCAATCTCCTTTGCAATTGGTCCAGTGAACCATGCCTTGTCCATACAGGGAATTGCGAGCCCAAAGCTCAACAACGCAGCACCAACGGCGGCTAAGCCCGTAGGCAGAGCTCTTGGTACATTCCAGTCGCCGATATTGTAGTTTTCGAAATTGCCCTTTCGGATGACAAGATGCTCCATCGCCATCACGGCAGCCCATGCGGCTGACCAGATGCCGATGATGCCAATGAAGTTGCTCAGAGACACCATAAAATTGGCCGCCACTTCAAATGCCACTGGAATCAAAATGGCTGTGATAACGACTGTGTAAACAACCCGAGGAATGCGGATACGTGCGAGATGGAAGATGTTTTGGCAGTTCAGTGCGAGGGCATAGATGGACCCAACCACGTTGGCTAAGCCGCTGAGAGCGAGCAGCACAAGAAGGAACTTGCCGAAACCGCCTGTCTGCTGCAACATGGCAGCTAGAACTCCGCCGACATCTCCTGTGGCGTATCCCTGTTCCCAGGCGAGCACACTGGGAACGGCGCCTCCAATTGCTGCCCCTAGGATGTTCAGTGGGATGACGCTTCCTGTCAGACCGGCGTAGGCTGGAACGAATATGTAGGTCCTATCGACAGTATATTAGAATCTTTAGTATAGGCTCAAAAGAGTTCGCTGTTTCTTGACTAGGTCTGGATGAGATTGTCCTCGCACAGCCACCGAACAGGAGTAGTAGTGACGTACCTCTTAGCATCCGAGCGGAAATATGTCGTGAAGTCACTCGCAATAGTTGCCCAAGAGATGAAGAAACCAGTATGGACAGAAGCAAAGCCGAAGACACCTGTCGCCGTCGCCGGCGCATGCTCAGCCTGGTTGTGTAGGTGCTTTCCTCCACAGCCAAGCGCAATCACCACAGCGATGAAGGATGGTATCCAGGCAAACATGTTGAATCGATGGATCCAGCGATAACCAAGAAAGATGAGCACAAAGTTTATCATGGCGATGATGACAATCCCACCATTGATTGAGAGCGCCGAGGGGTTGATTGCAGATAGGGCTTGCGCTGCAAGAACTGCTCCAAGGATGCCGTAGCCCATGAGACCACACATGTTTAAGATGAGAGGCAGCGCAGTCAGGTAGAATCTACACGTGGGATTCATTCTGTCAGCAGATTCCTTTATCTGGTAGACGATAGAAGCCACAGGATCGTCCTCTCTAGAGGTTGAGAGAGCTGAGCCCAAAGAAAGGTAGGACGAACCCAAAGGCATAGCGTGTGTGAATCATCTGGCGCAGCCCTAGTCTCGCACCGAAGATGGAGAAATAAGGCGCGAAGAAGCTTGTAGCCAATCCGAAGAAGATAATCACAAGGGACGAGTCCCGCAAACCGAGGCCGAAGACCAATGGTCCGGACATGCCAGTAGACAAACTGTGTTCCAGTGACGCATTAGTAATCAAGAATGAGGATGCGGATTCCGGCAAAGGTCCTCTCACTTACGGGATGAGGTTGAAGTTCATGGAAAACCACAATGTGAAGAGCTTCCAGTACCGACGGTCATGTTTTTGATGGTTGGGGATCGGCTCATTGCCTTGTTCCTCGATGCTGAGGAGCGACGAGATCTTTGACCACACCTGGGCGATGCCTCGCGGATGTCTGTGTTCGGCTGAATCATCATTGCCTAGCACGGCTTGCATCTGAGGCTGCGTGATCGCCTTCTCCTCGGTGCCATGATCAGATGTGACAGCTTCTCTCATGTTGCCTGAAACCTGCTGGTATGTGATAGCGAAAGGTTGGAAGGGCAAGTCGTTGAGTACAAAGGGCTCTATGTCGATGGAAGGAGAGGTAATTGAAACGCGGAGCCTCAGTCTACTGTCAGATCGGTGAGTGAGATGGAGAGGCGGAGTTGCACTGCATATGCTTCATGCCAAAACTAGGGTTCGAAATGTTTGCTGTACAGCGCATCCAACCAGTAGAGATGCTGGTCCGATCAAAGATTCCCCGGGCTGCATGCCTGGTGGCAAATGAACACTGAGGGAAGTAGTCTAATTCGTGGACTACGAGGAATGAGATGCTGATCCGATAACAGTATGCATGGTGGCGGCGCCTCATTACAGGCTGGAGAACATCTGAGGTCATTCATTTAGTACAATCAGGCTGTGCGTAAGGAAGCCAGAGCGGGGATAGATATCAAGCTCTACCAGGAAGGCATAGTCCTACTTGAGGTTTCTTGTTATATAGTAGAGGAGAATTGACGTAATTGTAACTACTTCTTTTCTCTATTGTTTTGTGAAAGAAGCTATGAATGATGGCCCATTTTCTAAGAAGTAAGGTATTGGGCAGCAGCAGCCTGATATGTGAATCAGGCTAATCGCCACCCCAGCCTAGAACAGGCACATGGAGATCGAGGGGTTGTTGTAGAATCAGGAGATGCGTATATTTCCTTACATGCATAAACACTTCTGTGACGGGAAGTTATATAATCACTGCGCCCATGTACAGCATTGTTGTGAGAGCCTCAAAGCCTGTTATGGAAGCCAGCCAATTAGATCACACCCGCGTCAGCCATCCGTGACAACCAGTAAAAGCGCATCGGCGTCAGCCATCGCAATGCAAGGAAATGAACGTTTATAATCACGCAATTAAAGGCCACACATTGTCGGATTCCGGGCGGATTTGGAACCCGAATCGCGATGGAAGCCGAGTGCGAATGCAAGGTCAGCAATGTCGCCGGCTCACCTTCTGCGGCCTAGCGGCGCAGAGAAAGTCGCCGGTCGATGTCATGGGCTGACGGTTCCTCGGAGGCTCATGATACATCGAAAACACAAGTAAAGTAGGCAGCTTATTGGATCCTGCCGGGTCGTGATCGGTTGGTAGTTAAGGTGCGCTGGCTTACACCGTGACACTGAGCTGTTCGGCTAACGATATTCGTACATCGCGGGCCTCATTCGGCTTCCAGGATCCAGGAACGGCATGTCATACCCCTGGGAAGGGCCTAATCTCAAGCGCTAAACTCGGAGATCGGCTGGATGGAGCCTTGAACTCCGCTGGACAGTCTTAGCTCGCTCTGAATCCCGGGGTCCCTTCCTGTCGGTGGTCGCCAGTATTTGGTGTTGAGCAATATGCTTCCTCTGGCTTGTCTCCAAGTCGTTCCTTTCTTCGGTGTTGCCCTCAATTGTCACGCAACTTCAACAGCTCGAGAGGTCAGCTTCTCCCATCAATCTTGCCTCCTCTGTAGCAAGTACACGTCCAGAGTCCGAAGCGACCTGCTCAGGAATCGACCTCCGTTTCGAGCCTCGCACCACCCTCCACTTCACAGTCAGCCTCAATACATCAGTCATGACGGCTTCGGAGGATGCTTCATCTCGCGGCCGTGACCCACCTATTGTTTCATCAAATGGCGCTGCCACGGGGAATACAGAGACCCAATTGCCTTCGGGAGTTAACACAGATCATATAAAGGGAGAAGAGCTCACTCACGATGCCGTACAGCCCACGGACGCAACACGAAAGGAGACCATCGCAGCCGACGACGACTCCGGTGCGAACGCCGTCAAAGGCTGGCGTCTTGTTGCTATCCTCATTGGCATCTGCGTCGGATCCTTTCTCATGTCTGTTGACGTCTTCATCATTGCTACGGTACGATAATGCATGATCTCTCCTTGAATGATCCCCCGAGCTGACCCTTGTGCTTCACCACTCATGAAAAGGCAATCCCAGCTATCACGAATGCTTTCAGTGAAACCTCCAAGATCGCTTGGTACGCCGCCGCCTACTCTCTGACAACATGCGCCATGATTCCTCTCGCCGGCAAACTGGCCTCTGTCTTCCCACTGCGATGGGTCTACCAGATCGCCTTTATCATCTTCCTCGTCGGAAGTGTCATATGTGGCGCCGCTAAGGGTTCCAATATCTTCATCTTTGGCCGTGCCGTGGCTGGTATTGGTGCTGCTGGCATTGCTAGCGGTGGGCTGACCGTCATCGTGACCATTAGCACGCCCACCAAAAGACCACTGTTCATTGGCATCACCAGCAGCATGTTCGCTCTCGGCGTCATCCTTGCCCCTATCATGGGAGGTGCCTTGACCGAGAAGGTCTCGTGGCGATGGTGCTTCTACATCAATCTTCCTCCTGGTGGCGTTACGCTTCTCATCATGTACTTCTTCTTCCGACCAAGTCGCATCCACGCCGACGAGCCAATTGCCAAGAGACTCAAGAGACTGGACATCATCGGCGCCCTCATATTTGTTCCTGCAAGCTTCATGCTTCTCATCGCCATGCAATGGGGCGGGACTCGCTATCCGTGGAATTCAGCAACTGTCATCGGACTTTTTGTCGGAGGAGGTGTGCTGACACTTATCTTCATTGCCTGGCAATGGCATCAAGGCGATGACGCTCTCATTCCCGGTACGATTGTTGGCAGGCGCAATATTGCTCTGACATGCATGTTTTCCTTTTGTTTCCTTGGAGGCCTGGCTGTCATGTCTTACTATTTGCCCGAGTGGTTCCAGGCTGTACGAGGAGTCTCGCCTCTACAAAGCGGAGTGCGAGTATTGCCGTCTGTAATCACGCAGATTCTTGCTCTTCTGGTGGTAGGGGCCTTTGGTATGTTCACTATGCTCCTTCGCAGAAACCAATTTGTGTGAGACTGGTGACTAATGCATGGCTGTCTATGTAGCTACGAAACTCGGATATTTTAACCCCTGGACAATCGCGGGTCCCATTTTGATGGCGATTGCCGCGGGCTTGTTTACCACTTTCAAAGCATTTGGCACTGAACCTAAGGAATGGATCGGCTACCAGGTCATTCAAGGTATTGGTGTCGGGATCACCATGCAAGTCCCGACGTTGATCATGCAGCAAAATCTTGAAGGTCATCCGATGTTGCCCATTGGAGTTTCGATGCTTCTCTTCTCGCAGTATCTTGGCGCCACGGTCAACCAGGTCATCGCCGGTAGTGTCTTCAATGCGTACCTGAGATCATCTCTCGAAGATCGTGGTGTGAACAGTCGACAGATCGCACAGCTTCTCGCAGGTGGCACCATCCACGTTAAGGAAACCGCCAAGGAGTATTTTCCCGACTTGCTCGAGCCAGTTTTGGAATCGTACAACCACGCCATCACGAGAGTCTACGTAAGAGCCTATGAAAGATTCATCACTCAATGTGAACTCATATCTAAATCTTCTCATAGTTTGTGCCTGTCGCTGCGAGCTGCCTCGGTCTGTTCATAGCGCTGGCTCTCAGGTGGGAGAGAATTCAGGTACCACCCAAGGACGAGGCGCAGAAGACAACGTCACAGGCGAGCAGGGAGATTAATCCTGAGCAACCGGCCGTCTAGGAAAAGCTTGGATGCCTGTTTACTTGCTCAATCTTCAATTATAAGCTCAACATTTAGCCGGTAATTGGACATCCAACACAAGGATCCTGAGTTTTAGCTCGATGTAGCAGTATACCTTGGCTAGTGCGCAAATAAGTTACTCTTGCAAAAGAAAATGCCCTTTAATAGCAGCATAAAGTTACTCTACGCATACAGGATCAAAGATGGACGGATGCTCCGCTAGATTCTGCCAAAAGCTGAACTCGAATCCCCACGGTTCGAGTTGAGTTCCGGGGACCCATGAGTCAAACTGCGATAGCGAGTGGGGAGTGCTAGCCCCCACCGCAGGAGAGGCTTCCTTGTCCCTGCTTTGCAGACCTGTCAAGACCTTTCTTATTGTGCTGGTTGCACTGGAAATAAGTGCGTAGTTCGGTTCGCTTGGTCGGACAATGGTGCCCAGGTCAACTCCTAAGGCGACGATGCCTAGGTCGCGGATGACATCTGGGTCATGAACTTCGTCAATGGTATTGCGTCTTCGCAGCATAGCAATGAGAATGATTCCTATCGCTGGAAGTCCGTAATGCGCCAGCTATGCCTCTAAGTTAACAGATTGCTCAAGATGCGTGCGAAAAGGGTCGCAAAAGAACGCATAGGCTCAGATCCTGTGCAAGCTTACCTTCCACTCAAAACTGGTCCCTGTGGAGCACACTAGCTCTTGTCTGAGAATGATGACTTCCACAACCAGACTCAGGATTTCTCGAGACAGGGCAATGAACTCAGCGTCTGGATCAGTCGTTGATCCAAGGCACAAAAGACGGAGCAGGAAGTGCACGTGCAAGTAGTTGAGCCTCGTGCTTGCCAGAAAGTCCCTCTCCCAGGGGCCTTGGATGTCGTCCTTCAGAGATCCTTTGATACGAAAAGAGTGAGGTAAAGAGTCCCACTGCTGGTCAGCGCGCAACCTGATGTCGCTGCACACTGTTAGCAGTCTATAGGAACACGTTGACAGAACATGGTCTTCAGTATAGTGGGCGACATACCTCACCCGAGTATCGAAGGAGTCCGTCTTCTCACTCCGAAACATCTCTAGTATGTCCTCCTTGAGAGACGCGCATATTGCAGTCCAGCGAGTCTCGGCCCATATTGATGGCTTTGTGTCTGGTAACCAACAGTATGTATTCGGAGACGAGAGCTGCGTGGAGTCGGCAGCGTCATCGTCGGGTGATGCACACAGGAGAAGTGCGATATGTAAATTGCAGTACTTTTTCGATAGGCGAGGAGGCCGCCCTAAGAAAATTGCCCAATTTTTGTCCGCAGAGTAAGCACGGCATAAAGCTGTCCGTCTGATGTTTATCAGGAATTCAGGCACCTTGTCCGTCGACCCGAGTGTTTCGTGATAGCCCAATGAGATGACAGTGGTAATGACGTCTCCAAGTTTGCGGAAAGAATGGTAAGCTGCGAAAGACCATGCTCAGTAAATATGCACATTCGAGCGTGAAGGGGGTTTGGTCGGGGAGCACAAACACTGAACACCGAAAACAAACGAATGGGAAATGAAGTTCTCGTACTGCATCATTAGTTGAAGGTCATTTAACATATCCAGAGAAAGTATGACCTCGACGATGATGTTTGTTAATTTAACAGCCATTGAAAGCAGCTCTTGCCTGCGGGACATGTCGATGTACAAAGGAGGGAACAGGAAGATCTCCGAAGCTGCACGTATGATGGCGCAGAAAAGAAGTCCAATGGTTTCTAATCTGGTGTTAGAATCGAGGAATTGAGCACAAAATGACTTCAAATCGATAGATGCATGTATGTTCAAGGGCTTGGAGGAATTTCGGAGCAAGGACCTCGCATACGCGAGGCAAGAGTCAGGAGTCCCCGACCTCTCAAAGTCAAGAGACTGGAGATCATCTAGAGCACGTAGACAAGTGTCAATCAAGGGCTCAGCAAGAGTCAAGTTGACTTTTGTTGCTCGCCAAAACGTGATCAGATGTCGGAAAGAACTAGGGTCAAACGCGCTCAGAAACTGTTTCAAGGACTCGGCAATCTTGGTTGCTTGCATTTCCCCTTCGAGATCGGCGAGGGACGGCCTCGCCGCGGAGGCGATTGTCGGAGGCTCAGTGATTGAGCTCGCATCATAGAGTGCATTGGAGTCCTTTGAAATGTGACTGAAAATGGCGACATGACTCGATGCGCCCATGTACCCTGGATTAGGGTAACTGTTTCGCTGAGCTGGGATAGTAGAGTCGGGTGTATTCATGAAGGCAAAGCTAGCCGCAGTGACCTGTTAGTTGGACGGTAAAGCTGATACATCCAAGGCTCAAGGAACAGATAAATCGTTCCGATATGGGCTTGTGTACTTACGGGCTCGGGGTTTCTGGATGACCAGTCCGAATATTTGAAACTCCTTCATCCCCGTGAGCAGACACTGTCTTCCGAGAGAAGGGACGACGGCGATAGACACATATGTGAGCTCTACTGGCCGCCTCACACCTTCCACAAGCGGGCTTCCGATGATCGCAAGAGAGCTTCGATTGCCTGCATGGCTCACACGCCGGCATTCTGGGGCCCCGTGGGGGCGCCATGGTGAGGGCGCTCCAATAGAGGCCAAGGTATGGACTTGTTGCACGGAGAGCACACGAGGATCTGAGCCGAATGGTACAAGTCGGACGAAGCTAGGCGTGTCGCAAAGGGTGGGCTTTGACGAGGTCGGCAAGTGCAAGGAATCGGAGACGCGTCGGATTTTATCTATGCGAGTCGGATTGTCGGCCAAGTCTCGGATAAGTGTTCGGAATTTGAGCCGATGCACCAACGCTATCAGTGCAGGGCATTCTGCGCGAAACCCGCCTTCCGACAATCAGAAATCTTGGGGAATACAAGATAAGGTAGCGTGTGATAAGGCTAGTGCCTGGGTGCCTGTTGAATGTGGAAGCTAGCGCCCTCTCAGAGAGGCGAACCAACTGTATCTGGTAGGGAGACAGCAAGTCGAGATCTTCTGGTTCAGGGAATCTCGGCAAGAGCTAGCTCTCTACCTGTGGCAAGCTCCTTCCCCGGCGGTGCACTCCCCGCTTGATAAGGGGTCGCGATGTGGCTGCCGCCTAAACATACGGGGAAGTACTCACTGCCCAGCCCTTGCCTTGGCCAGGTCGATAAGTGTTGCCAGCGTCTGGGCCTCCTCGGACAACCATCTCGGCTGGAGAGCACACACACCTTTCGCTGAAGCTCATGCTTCCTCCTTGCTGTTATAAGCATGCAATCCCTCCAACACACCCTTTAGCCATGATGATAAATTTCTGCCTCACCTCACAATCTGACCAAGCTCCTGTGGAAGATCTCTCGTTATTTTCAGCTCTCCTGATACTGGGAGACGAGTCGTCTCTGCCTTCCTTATCAATTGTGTGATCTCTCGATATCATCGAAATATGACTGGACTTAAGCCGGATATTGTTTCAAGCAACGTTGCTGGCTCTGGCAAGAGTGCCGTCGAATCCAAAGCAACATCCAGCCAGTAAGCACAGTGTTCAACGATCAGCAGGTGGGCGCTTCTAATGTGAGCACAGTGACGGGGAAAGCTTCATCTTTGATAAGAAGAGGGAGGCTGCACTGCGCTGGAAGATCGATCTGATGATCGTTCCAACCGTGGCACTACTCTACCTTTTCTGCTTCATCGACAGGGCTAATATTGGTATGCTCACGGAAATTCTCACTGCTGGTCATCGAGTGTTCACGCTCACCATTCTTGCATAGGCAATGCGCGACTAGCAGGGCTCGAGAAAGACCTGGGAATGATAGGCAACGACTATAATCTAGTCCTGTCTGTCTTCTATATCAGCTACATCATTTTTGAGATCCTGGCGACCATCCTGTGCAAGTGGATTGGGCCAGGGTGGTTCCTCCCTGCTACGTCGTTGGGCTTTGGCTTGAGCTCTATCTTCACTGCTTTTGTCAAAGACGTCCCTCAGATCAGTGGCGTTCGCTTTGTACTCGGTATGTTCGAAGCTGGGATGCTGCCGGGCATTGCTTACTACATGTCTCGTTGGTACCGTCGATCTGAGCTTGCATTTCGACTCTCTCTCTATATCGTTATGTCGCCTCTCGCAGGAGCCTTTGGCGGCCTACTAGCCTCTGGCATCCTCAGGCTTGAGAATTTTGGCATGTTCACCGACTGGAAAATGATCTTTGGTAAGACTTCTGGCTCCCAATCTTTCCAATGGCCTTCATTTGCTTCACCGAATTGTACATGCTCACGCACAGTATCCCCGCAGCCATTGAGGGCATCGTCACGGTCCTTCTATCATTGATTTCGTTCCGTAAGTCAATATCTAATCATCTGCGCGAGTTCACACATGCGGGCGGGCAACTGAACCTTGTGACCAAGTTACCCTCACCGATCGTCCGGAGACAGCCAGATGGCTCACACCAGAGGAGAAGAAACTTGCTATCGACAGAGTCGCGAGCGAGCGTCTGGCCACTGAAGTTCTGGATAAAATCGACAAAGCCAAAGTTGTGGCTGGTATCCGCAGTCCTTTGACGCTTGCCTCTGCTTTCGTCTTCCTCTTCAACAACATCACAGTCCAGGGCCTCGCGTTCTTCCTTCCAACTATTGTCAGAACCATCTACCCAGACCGCACAACAGTTTCTCAGCAACTGTTCACAGTCCCTCCCTACGTCGTGGGAGCATTCTTCACTGTGCTTATTCCTGGGATTAGCTCAAAGATCGATAAGAGACAGGGTTTCGTGATTCTGAGTGGACCGGGTATACTCATCGGCTACGCCATGTTCCTGGGCACAACGAACTCACAGGTCAGATATGGGGCTACGTTTTTCATCACCAGCTTTTCTTTCTTCATGGCCCCTATCTTGAATGCTCAGATTAGCGCCAATGTTGTGAGCGACACAGCCCGAAGCAGTGGCATCGGAACGAATGGTAAAGTGACTTCGCGCACCAGCTCTTATGAACGGATCCGCTAACAAATTGGTGATTCAGTCATGTTCGGCAATATTGGAGGCTTGATCTCGACCTGGTCGTTCTTGAAACGCGACGCCCCTAACTACCCGATTGGCAACGGCATCAACCTTGCTGCATCAGCGATGATCCTGATCATTGGAACACTGACCCTTCTGTGGATGCGAATGGATAATCGCAGACGCGCGCGGCTGTCAATTGAGGACGAATTGGCTGGCTTGTCTACCACGCAAATTGAAGACCTCGATTGGAAACATCCTGAGTTCCGTTGGGCTGCTTAGGTTATATCGAGCCAGTGCCAGAAGGCGTGAGGAGTTCCTCCTGGCTCTGGCTAGCTCTAGGCATCTGGTGGGAAAGGCGGTACAGTAGCTTTGCCAATTCCGACTGTCAAGTTGCTGGGTACCAGTATCAGTCGATAAGAGCTCACAATCCTCGTTCTTCTGGCTAATCTTCTCCTCCTCTCAGTTGGAATATGTCGCTTTGAACACACAGTGTAGTTTATTAATAGGATGAACAAGCAGCCTTATATACAACCATCATGTCTACAATCTCTTTCCAAATATCGCACTAATGCCCGTAGTCTGGGTAAAGTTGCACTAGAGAGTTCCAATCACACATCATCTTCATCTTGTGAGATCATGTTAAGCCGGCAATGCTCCCGACTCTACGTATTCATTGTCAATCCTTATCACAGCAATATAAAGAGTCTATCAAAGGACCAAAGTCGAAGTCTTTCATAAAGTATAGGGATTCTATAAGAAAAATGGGATATGGTGAGATCGGAGTGCGTATCGCAACCCTTAGCCCCTTCAAAAGGAAGAGAGAGTCTCTTCTATAGGATAAATATGTTTGCTGCATTGACTAGTCCAGTGTTTTACACGACTCAGTCTTGTTTTGTCTTTCGGAGCCATTCTTGCACCAGCCCTTTGAAGTCGGCGAGGCAATAAGGGGTGGTGAACTCCTCATACCACGACGATTTCCTGTGATATGGCAGGTTGAGATCGGACAGGAGCATATCAGCATAGGGAATACTATCAAAGACAAGATCAGGACAACGGCTTCCCGCACCTCCTGTCTCGTGTGGCCTTCTCAGTTTCTGATACTCTGTGTCATGGTACATTTGTCGTCGAATCTCTTTGAAACCGTGAGCAGTCTCCAGATCGTTAGAAAGATGAGGAATCTTCGTATCGAAAAAGGCGGTGATCCAGAGAGCCTGTGCTTGCGATAGAATTGCCGTGTGTAGAGTGATTTGAGCACCAATTACGGCAAAGTTCCTCATCCTGGTGAGCTCTTCGTCGACGGGCAGGACGAAACGGTATAGGCGGTAGGGAGATGGCTTTAAGAGAGCCACGGCGACTTTTGCGACGTCCTTAGCATTATTATGCTGCTTCTCCGAAAGAAAGTGTCCTGGCACCTTTTTATTGATCTCTTCTCGCAGGACTGGGGCGTTGTGGAGTATGTCTTTGCGGACAGCTAGCTCCAGTTCCTTGCTATCCTCGTTGTCGTCTTTGGGAAGCCCACTCCGATCTGAGATGTCCTTAGGGAAGAATTTCAGGGTTGGCAGAATGTCCCAGCCAGTACAGCAGATGACTGCATCTGCATCTATGTTTTTGCCGTCGGATAGATGAACAGTATGCTCTGATAGAGAGACAACTTGTGCAGCATGAGCTGTTATGTCTCCTTTTCTCACAAGGTCAAACCAGCTCGTCTCGTAGTTGTGCACGCTTAGAGAGTTCCCCATCCAGAACGTTGAGGTCCAAGGTCTCAGGTCCGAGACCCCCGTCCCGTCATTGTAACCGTTGTGTGTCACAACCTTGCTATCGAGACGGCGCCAGAACGTGGTAGACAGTCTTCTGCCCAACCAACTGCGATTGAAGAAGGCTCGAATAGACAAGGCCGAGGGCCCATAAGGATTTGGGTCAAACCACGTGAATGCCCTCGTAGCTGAGATCCTGGAGATGGACGTGAGAAAGCCTTTCATGCGAGTAGGCCAGCACCAGGAAGGGCCTCCGCCGGACCTTCGCATGACCATATGAGCCTTGGCGTTGAAGCGAGTGGCGGAAGTATAGCAGACGTCCCATGCCGACTTGTTGCCTCCAATGACGACCACTGACTTTGGGTGGTCGAGCTCTTCGGCGCGTTGTTTGAAGTCCTTGGCGTGGAAGATGGGACCTTTGAAGTTCTCTTTACCGGCAAGGGGAGGCATGAAGGGCTCCGATGTCAAGCCTGTGGCTAAAACGAGCCGTGAAGCAATGAGCTTTCCACGAGCCTCTCCTTTGTTACTCTGAGACGCTGCCCCGTTGGCAGAGGGCTCTGTGTCGGCCGACGACGCCGTGACATATCCAATCTCCCACTTTTGACTTGAAAGCAAAGTGGCAGACTCAGCTCTTGTATTGAACCGAATGCGTGATGTCAGACCGTAAGCTTGACACATGTCACTGAGATAGGCGTGTACAACTCGGCCGGGTATATGCTGTCCGGGTGCAATGCCATATTTCTCGGGCACTAGAGGAAAGTCGCTGAACTCATATGTCCCCACAATGTTGTTGGTCTTCAGGCCGGGGTACAGTCGCTCACTTGCCCAGGTACCGCCCAAGGAAGTTGCGTAGTCGAGGATGAGGATGTTGGCCTTTTCGTGTACTTCGACGTAGGTCTTGGCCATGGCTAAGCCATGCCACCCTAATCGGCCGTTAGATACAGTTCACTTCCCGTTCACCTCTGACGAGCGCCTGCTAATGTGTTGGGTGGGGGGAGTGAGGAGACACGTACCGGCACCTACGATGACAAGGTCATATGCTTCCATGTTGTTGATGTCTACCTCTCACGAAGCAAACGGAGGCCCGAAGAAGGTGACACTAGTTGCAAGCCTAAATAATAGATCAAAGTAGAGAGGGCTTGGATGCAATGAAGAGGAAGTTATCTTGCTCCCATAATGTGTGAAGCAAGCCCAGCATTGTGGATTTTAAGATGGCTACAAGGAGGCATGTTCTCACAGTCGGCCACCGGAGAAGTCGTTACCTGTCTACCGAATCCATCGTGTGAAGCATCTCTCGGGCTTTTCCAAACATTTCAGGCTACGCCGCAACCCCAGCTTTCCCATGTTCCGATCCGAAAAGAGGGTTCTCCTGTAGCTCACCGCGGAGTGTGCCTCGGAGTAATGATCATGTCTACGCCGAAGCGCGCTTTCGCTCTTATCCGAGCCCCTCTTTACAAAGTCATTCACTCCGAACTCACGATCCAGAACCATCATCGCATTCGTGGCACTAATAACAATTTAGTCCGGTACCCTGGTAATTTGGCCGGGTACTGCAGAAGTGTGCGACAATTGACTGGCGGACGCTGATAACCGCTCTGCAAAGCCCAAGATGATATCCTTAGGCAATCTGCGAGAATGCGATACCGATGCGAACAGGACAATTCGTCTTTAGAAAAATACAACGCATGCTCAGAGGTATAGTCAACTTAAAGACAGAGTTCAAGGCGAGCAAATGCTACACATCTATGCATCACCTGGAGGGCTTAACACGCCGCGCTGTGGGCCACGAACATCTCTTGACATTCATTCCGTATACAAGTAATAGAAGTAGACATATCAGCTATACTAGGGGTCTGTTTATGGAGGAACAGCTTCAAGCCCTAAGCAAGTTGCTAGACAGAGATGGGCTGCGGTGTCCCGGGTGTTGCATTGTACGAGATACGCCCAGCCGGGAGGAAGAAGAGTGCAACAAGCGCACCACCACGAACCTCTGGGTAATGATGTGTACCAGGCCCCGGCGATGTCCACCCTGCTCCCTGCCAGCCCTGCATTCCCTTGAGCTCCGCGGTTTTGTCTATCTGCACGACGCAATTGATCTCTCCATACGGGTGTGCGTGATACTGCCCAGCGAAGACATCCTCACTCTCCATGTACACCGTCGTGATGCTGCAGAACTTTGTTTCAGGCGTGGGAACAGAGATTTTGCCGCGACGGTACTGCCGTCCTTTAAGCTCTGTTTCGGCTACCCAGCCCTCTTCGAGACCTTTCTTGATGTATGAACAGAAGTCCTCGTAGTAAGGATTACCAGGCCCGTATTCTGAGTTCAATTTGGCCTCAAGGTCTTTGCCAGGAGTCCTGATATTGCTGCCACTTAACAAATGTCCTTGCGGCGTAGGTATCACGCGGGCTGAGGGCAAGAGCTGGCAAGGACTTACAGGTCTTGAACTTCTTGCAAGAACTCGGTGGCGCGAGCGACAAAGGCTTGCGCAGTCGGCCATTTAGAGAGGTCCAGCACGGCAGAGCTATCCTTTTTGCTCATCTTGACAGAAGAATAATGTACAGATTTCGAACAGATTGGGAGTGAGTTGACGCAAGTTCGCGTGAGCTTGATTGCTTGAAGTCAGTAGTCACGACATGTGCGACCAAAGGGCAGCACATGAGATATGGGGATGCCGTGCTAAAGGAGTGTCTGATTCCGAACTCAGCTACCTCGTTAGCAGCGGCTGGGCTTATCTTTCCGAGCTTTAGTTGCATGAACATGGATCTGGTTGTGTACTCGAATGCGGGGTGTCTCCAAATTCCGAACGTTTTCGCCGAAGCTAAATGTTTTGGCTCGCCGCCCTTGTGCTAGACCTCTAGTGGCTCGCCGATGAGTTGCCATTACGATTAACAGGTACGGATGCTCGACATTACGCGGTTGAATCGCTAACCTCCTCTCCCGGCGCCAGGCTGAGTACCTGGTTGAACGTCAAGAAACATATGGAATACTCTAAACTGTGATTCAATTGACGGCTCAAATTGGGAATTCCAAGGATGCGACCTGGCTTTCTTCTCAGATATTATAAAAGGCCCGGTGATCCTTCTTGATTGCATCTGCTCCCTTCTCAGCCACCATATATACCGAGTTCTGGATCCGGCAGTCAGGAATCACAGGGATCACAGAAGCATCAATGACCCGAAGATTCTTGACACCATGAACCTTTAGCTCGGGATCCACAACACCTTGTTGGATATTCTTAGAAAGACGAGCAGTTCCGCAAGGATGGAATGATGTCTGCGACCGATCGAGAACGGTTCTTTTCATCAACGCATCGTCGTCTAGGGGCATATCCCAAGGATACTCGTCGACAATGATGTCCTTGAAGCCCTCGCCGTACCGAAGCACATCATACGCGTATCGAATGCCCTCGCGAATAGCAATGATGTCGAGGTCGTTGTTGAAGTAGTTCAGGTTAATGTCCGCCTGCTGCAGAGGATCCGTGCTTTTGAGCGTTACTTCGCCGCCCTCTGAGACAGGACGGACAAGGTCCACCATGACGGTCACATACTGACCCTTCTTGGGCGTGGGATAGTGCCATTGGAAGGCACTGCCGAAGAGGCAGACAAAGTCCAGTTCAAAGTGCGGCTGGCCGTATGGACAAAACGGATCCTTGCCACCGTTCGCAGCCTTGGCTGCTCGGTATTCTGGCGACTTCTCGAGGTATTCATCGATGCGGGGGAAGCCGACCATTTCCAAGAAGCCAGAGCCCAGAGGACCTCCGTGCTTGCCTCCATCGTATTGTTGGAGAGACAGATTGTGTTCCTTCGTGCCCTTGCGGAGGACGAAATCATCCATGCCAAATCCGTCTTTGACGCGGAGTACGAATGGCACACCCGGGTGATCGAGAAGGTGCTGACCGACATGAGGAGAATCAACAATCAGAGGGATATTGTGTTTGGCCAACTCAGCTGAAGGACCGATTCCGCTGAGCATGAGTAGCTTGGGGCTCTCAAAAACTCCCTCGGACACAATGACCTCGCGTGTAGCGTAGAAGCTCAGCTCCTGTCCAGATGGAGCAATCACCGTAACACCCTTGCAAACGCGGTCAGCCTGATCGATGATGAGGTTCTTCGAGTGTGTTTCGGCAAGAACCGTGATGTTGGGCTTATCTGCCACGGCCAGAAAGCTTCCCGAGCGGCGACCTTTGTAGATGGTGTTGACGCTGTACGTCAAACCGACCATGTCCCCATCGAAGATGTTTTCCCGAATTGGCTGGCCTGTCGACTTCCATGCCTTAGTCAAAAGGTCACGGAAAGGTTGCATCTCTGGGATGAGTGTTGAGTGGGCGATTGGAATAGGACCACCGCTGCCGATCTTGCTGAGCTCTTTGGGGTAGAGGTTCTCGTCGTCATGGTAGGTGACACTCTTCCGCAAGTATGGCTTGAGAGGCTCCCATGTCCATTGCTTGCCACCATACTCCTCCCACATGTCGAACGTACCCTTGGACCCAGGTGCCCAAGTGAAGTAGTTCAAGGAGGAGCTGCCTCCGAGAGCTTTGCCTCGGGTGTTGGGCTTCTCAACGCGCTCGTAGTCATCACGCTTGACCATGGTTGTCTTGTATGCCCAGTCGTGCTTGCTGTTTCGAAGCTCCATGGCGTGGGCTGGTGTTCTAATATCTTCATTGTCCTTAGAGTTGCCAATGCCAGCCTCAATGATGAGAATCCTGGCGTTGGGGTTCTCTGCGAGACGAGCGGCAACAATGTTGCCGGCAGTGCCACCGCCAACGACAATGAAGTCAAATCGAGATCCGTCGTGCACTGACATTTTCGAGTCTAGTAACTTCCAATATTGAAGATGTTGTAGATTAATTCAGATGAGATAGGATGAGATGCAGAAGGCAGGCTACAAGGGAGCTGACTATCAGAGGCAACCTATCTTTATATGTCCGCAACTTGGGAGTGACTGCTAAACCCTTGCAGCTATCTGACTGGGTAACAAGCATACTTGGAGTCAATGCTTCGTGAGAACAGCGGTCTCATTGGATACGTAGTACTCCCAAATGCGTACAGAGGCCTCGGTCTTGTTTTGCCAAAGGCCTCAATCACTAAATGCTCACATCCAGTGAATGCTACCTGTCAAAGTGTTTAGAGTTTTGGAGCTCGAGCTGACAGAGAAACAGCTACATCATACCTCGAGCTCATGCCTGTCAAAATGGCTAACCGGCTGACACGAGTGTAGGACCCTGCAAGGGCCGCGACACATCGCAGGCTAGTGCGCTTCTGGGATTTCGAAGACCGAAGCGGCACTATTCCCGAGACTGATGGCCGCGATAAGCAGGGAATTGCAAACAAGTCTCCAATTCTGAAAGCTTGTAATCACTAATTTTAGATACCTGACACGCGCCTCGGTGGAAACGGGACTGTCAGCAACTCCCCCAAGTCCCCTTGTAGTGGTACTATTACTCCTTTCGGCAACACAGACTAGCCAATCGGATATAATGTGAGGTACGAGAGGGAAGGAGACGCTAAACCGAACAAGGTAGTACAATCTGACCAATAGCAGCTACTGTGAAGAGTGTGAACATCGTGCGAGAGTCAAAGTTAAAAGGCACCAGTGCTATACCCTAAGTCAGCTGGTTAATTCGCCTCTAGCTGCATGCTTCTTGAGGTCTCCATAAGGTTGTTGAGGACTTTGTATTTTCAGCTGCACAGGGGTAGCTGCATCCAGCCCATTACGTCTGCAATGCACGGTGCAGGATGGAGGATTTCACTTAAAATGCAGTGTATTTAATCGCCATGTATTGAAGCAAGGAGGGACGCTGGTGTTTCTTGGTTGCCCTGAAGAATATTATTACCGCTCCCTCCAAGAGCCTGCCACATCACGAAGAGGAGACACTTCTCCACGCCGCGCCTCGCTTCTAAGCTAAGAGAACCGAGAACAGAGGCCATCTGAAGAGCATAGACGCCTTTATCATTGCTGATTGCCGTTGTGTAGAAAATCGTTTCGTAAAGACCTTCGACAGACCACTGCCAAGTGATTTGGGGCTGTTCCAGGACCGCATTGAACGAGAGCCAGAAGTCATTGTCTGTCGAAGCGATACAAATGAAAAACAGACATGCCAGTCTCTTTCGCTCGTTATCCAGGACGTCTTGATTTGCGCTAGGTATGGCCGCTGGTGCTGGGTTCGATGAAGAAGTTGCCTCTGCCTGAAGGAGTCTCAAGGCACACAGGGGATCGCTCGGCCGTTGACGAGGACGTCCCGATATGTATCTAAATTATTAAAGACGAAAGTCTGAATATCCTGCACCAGTGACAAGAGCCACAGGCTGCGAAGTTTGTGTAGTATGAGTGAGTCGTTAATAAAAGAGTTCGGCTCTGGGTAAGATAGCCCTTCTGATATCGCCGAGATCTTGTTGGCTGTGTTGAACCATGACGGACTGGACATGAGCGATATTCTGCAAGAAAAGATGAAATAAGAGTCAGCGAATCTTTTTTCCCGAGGAACAAATTGAAAATGACAAGGGATTGTGGGGTTTCACACAGGTAAAGCGGTAAGCCTACTCGCCAGTTAGATTGGAACGTCTCGATACCACCTCGCAGCTCAATAAGCTTGAGAAGGCCCTCATGATGCACGTGCCACTCAGATTCGACCCCCCAATTTCTCTTCCACACAAATTAGCCGAATTCAGATATGCAAGTCAGGTGAAACACGGACCTCGTAAGTCAGCAGACGAAGAACTGCCGCGGCCACTTCATCGCTCAGGCAGAGTTCTGGATCGGCCATCCACAAATTCACAATGCTTATGGCCTCCGTCTTGAACTCAAGGGCTGCTTCTGAAGGGTGTTTGCCTTGCATGCGAGCAAGGTGAGCTGCTGAATGAGCCATGACGGCGTTGAAGGAGGCCGCGTTGGACAAGTCAAGAGGCAACCAGATCTCGCGCATGGGATTGAAGCTTGCCCCAGATAATGTGTCGAACATCATCGTCGCGTACGTGACCAGCCCTAGATCTCATGATAAGTAATTTGTGGAACGAAGATGATTGATGCCGCGGATACGATACTCACAGTGGTGAAGCAGCTGGTGATGCTGCGGCGTGAACCTGACTGGGAACTGATCGAAAGGATCCAAGGTATTTGTGCCCAGAGCTAGGTTCATACCGCGAAGAGCCTGGGAGCGAACACTGTCCATATTCAAAACTGGACAGCTTGGGCTGCCCAATTGTTGTGTCGGGGGCTGGTCGCTCTCGAGGCTGGAAGACTCGGAGACATGTGGTCGAATAGGGACTGGTCTTCTTTGCGTCTCTTCAGTTCTCTTCTTCCTCATATCCGATCTTTGGCGCCTCTGCTTCCAATGTTCACGCATTGCATGGCTCCGGTCACTGGGACCGGCTGCGTCCGAAACGAACTTGAACGCAGCTTGCTTGCTTGCGCGACCATCCTCGGTGGCTTCTGGGCGGTCCATGCCGTGAGCCTGCTTAATCGGGTAGGTGGGATCGTCCCTTGAAGTAAGAAAGATTGGGAAGATGGCCTCCTACCAGCCATCAAGCACCTGAATAGGCATCAATCTAATTTTCAGTGGCAGAGAACATGATAGGAGGGTGATAAGGTAGAACAGAGCTGGCTGACATGGATGTTGGGGTCTCCCATTCCTGTTAGTGGTGGCCCACTGGTGGGTGGGGGATGTTTCCCTTGCGCCACAGAACGATTGTGGCTGCTCGTGGCTTTACAGGTACGCTCCTGCCAACACCCATTGAAGGAAGGCACGTCTGGAGCGGGTGTTTGAGGCAGTCATTGTGGGGGATCGTAAGGCTTGGAACTCTTCAAGCTACGAATAGCTTCATACGCGATGCCTAACAACGTTCTGAACATCTCATCCACCGATCAGGATCATCGGCCTATTCTTCATATTCTCCAATTCCCCCATGCCCGCATGCCTTGCCTTCTTCCGCTTCACAGCCATCCCAATAACCTCGAGCAGCTCTTTCTCCTGCAAGCGCGTCATCACATCGACCTCACCACTACCCTCGTCTCCATATTCGATCGGCTCACCACGGTTGGCCTTTCGTAAAATGTCACGCAGTGATACCTCCGCATTACCAAACAAACACACCTTGAGGTTGCCGTCGCTGGTGATGCGAAGCCGGTTGCACGTCCCACAAAAGTTATGTGTCATGCTGGTGATGAAGCCGATTCGACCTGTGAATCCGGGGACGTGCCATTGTTTCGAAGTTGCGTTGTGCTCATGACCAGGCATTCTGGTGAATGCAGCGTAGCGTTCTTGGATTATGCTGACCATCTCTTCGTAGCTGACCATCTTAGTCTTGGCCCATTTATTCCCATCGAAAGGCATATACTCGATGAAGCGGACCTCGATGTCTTCATCGCGTGTCATCTCAACGAACGCAGGAATCTCACGATCGTTGCGCCCGCGGATCACGACGCAGTTGATCTTCAGCTTCACGCGCGGACTTCCGTCCGATGCTGCGCGCCTGTTGATCTCCTGGATACGGTCGATGGACTTGCGCACTGCGGAAAACCCATTGCGGCGCGTCATGATCTGGTACTGCCACGGATCCAACGTGTCGAGGCTCAGGTTGACATTTGTCAGGCCCGCGTCAACCATGGCATCAAGTTTGCGGTGGAGGGCGATCCCGTTCGTAGTGATGCAAAGTTGCTTCAGCCCAGCGCTTCTCAGTTCTCCGAGCTGCTGCATCAAAGGCAAGATATCGTGTCTCACGGTGGGCTCGCCACCCGTCAGACGAATCTTGGTGACACCCTGCGAGACGAAGAGCCGGGCGAGAGCGACAATCTCAGGAGTGGTGAGCAACTGCTTCTGCGGTGAGAGAGGGACACCTTCCTCAGGCATGCAGTAGAGACAACGCAGATTGCAGCGTTCTGTAATTGAGATCCGCAGATAGTCGTGCGGCCGGTGGAAGGTGTCTGTAAGGAAGTCTGAGAACGGCTTTGCATCCGAACGAGCATACGCAGGCAATTCGAGTCGCTCAGGTGTTTTGACAGCCCTCGTTGCTGGCGAGGTCGTTGCCCGACTGGACTGCTTGGGTACTGATGAGAGAGAAGGCAAGAAAGAGGCCAGTGTCTTCACGGCTGGTGATAGCCTTGCAAGTCTTCCGGCCATGACGCCGCGAGCCAGAACCGGGCGAGTCCGAAGGCCAGACAAGAGTATAACCTTAGCCATGCCTTCCTCTCCTAGGCCCGGGCGACCTCTCGGGACAGGGGAGCTGTTAAGAGCACCTCCTCAAGAATGCCCAGTCGCACGAGGATGCAGTTTGAAGTGTTTTTGTGATACTATGGCAATCGACTTAAAGCAAGGGTTGACTGAAGTAGTTGTGGAAACTGAGGCTGCCCTGCCAGAGACTTGTGTCTTTCAAACCAGCTAAGCATCAAGCAGAACGGGCTCACTTTACAGTTCACTCATTCCTTTTCACAGCACGATAAATCGCAAAGGTCTCACGATGGCATGATAGCATGTCAATCGACTACAGTACGTGTACGTAACCAAAGGGTTCCTGGACTACCGAGCCCACCCTCTGTGGTTCGCAATAGCTTGAGCCGCCGTCCGTTGCCACCACCACCACCATGAAGGCAGCTCACGCTACCGCCACTGTACCTTTTCAGCTCGCTCGAACCCATCAAGTACCATGATGTACCCTTACCCACTTTTAGATCTGCATACCATTCTTTTCGCAACCACATACGAGCGACCTCATGCATCTTGACCGACTCTGACAGGTGTGTGTATGGTTGGCTTAAGCTTCAACCAATCAGATTGTTGTATTATAGTTAGGTGAGCACTATCTACAACCAGACATTGATGGTGGAGAGCTTCCCGTAGCTGGTTGAAGCGCTGACACAAGGATAGATGTATTGTGACTGCTTGTTGTTGAGCGCTGCAGACATCTGTCACCGCCCTTCTACAACTGATCCCTGCCCCCTTTCCTGCCTACCTTGCGCAGGCACTTGATTGCACTTTCCTAGGCGGACAAGGCCGGTGGCTTGGGCTCCTCTTGCTCACTGCTTTGCAAGCTCGCTGCCTCGGCTGCCGCACTACCGCGACTACGGTGGCGACGACGCAGGAAGATGAAGGCAAAGCCAGCTACAAGACCAGCAACACCCAGGGCGACGAATGCACCAATCACACCCGCCACAGCATTAGACATAGACTGGCCGTGCGTCTCTTCTTTCGCATCGGATCCAGAGCCCAGCTCAGGGTCAAAAGCAGCACAGAAATCAGCTGTCGCGTCGCAGCGAGCGCACCAGGTGCCTACATCACTGACCGCGAGCTCAGATATGCGTGCATGGAAGTCCGGCCAAGATAGGGCGTCATCGCCGGTTCCAAAAAGAGGAAACGTCTTCATGTCTCCATCCGTTCCATTCTTGAAGAGCCATCGGACACTCAAGTCGTTCTGGTTAGAGGGGAAACTCTCACTGTCGCTGAAGAGCTCGAACGTCATGGTGGATGCATAGTCCGGGAGGCCGTAGAAGTCATCCGACACACCCAAAAGACCAGCAAGGCCGAAAAAGGCCAGGAACGTGTCGTAGCTGCCGACGAGCAGCGAGAACTTGAGCTTTCCCTTTGTGGCGACCGTTTGGTTGAGCTTCGCAAGGATGGCACCGCTCAGAGTCTCGGCGCCAATGGCCCGCGGATCGCCTTTCTGCGAGGCGTTCCAGTTGAGCGCGTGTTCGGCCGAGTCTGCTAAGGTGCGGAGTTGGAAGAGGTCTTTGTCGGACACGTTGCGTGCTGGTGACGTCTCGTTGTGGATGCGGGCGACGTTGATCAGGTCGAAGATGCCGTATGCGTTCTTATAAGTCATGTTTTCAGGCTTGACATTGTATACGCCTGGCTCTAGTACATCGTAGAAGCCCTCGTAAAAGTCACGGGTTGCTTCAAGCTGCTTCTGGTACTCGTCGCTTTCGAAGAATGAAGCAGAAGCATTGGTGTATGACGGACACTGGTCGTCGCCCTTGATCCAGACAGTATTCGGCGACTCATCGTCCTGGCCATGGAGAACAACATATTGGTACCCATCAAGAGGGCTGCTGCTCTCAGATCCGTTGTTCAGCGTCTGAGACGCAAGATCCGGGGCAACATCACCCAGAGGGGGGTAGAGGCCCTGCAAGAACGCGGATGCAGTGTTGAGAAGAACAGGCTGATCCGGAGCGCTTGCGTAGACTTGAGACCCAACATACTGGTCTTCAGAAATGCCGGCGATGTACATCTCTGAGCTAGATGCCAGGTAACGCTCCCTGAATGAGGTGCCGACTTGGAAGACCTGCTCAGCACCTAGACTGGTCAACTGGGCAGCACCGTACCACTTTGCGGTGCCTGTTTATTCCAGTCAGCTTAAGATTGAGAATGAAGACTTAAGGCGTCTGAACAACGTACGATCACCATGCCGGCTGAAGACGACGACACCATGGACGGTCTCCGCCACTGCGAGACTTGGGCACAAGAACCCTGTTGCAAGAAGTCCCAGAACAATCTTCATCATGAATGATAGTATGGTAGACCTATGCCAGATTGGTGTAGAGATGTTCTCGTATAGATGAAGCTGGTCAGACTGATGATAGACTGGTAGAGCTACGACAGTCTCACCTCACAGCAAGCTAAGTCCCTGATGGCATTTTATAAGTATCGTAATGCACATCACCATAGATAACGAACGCTAAGGAAGCCTAGATTCCAATTGTCAATGGAAAAGAAACCTACGAGTGATACGGATGGCCAAAATATGGGTTCCCGATTCTGGGCCGTAGCCTGTAGGCCACATGGAGACTTGGATGCGTGCAAGCCTCCACCAGTATTTCCAAAGCATATCCGACATGAAGCTTTCGTCTGATATGAGGTGAGCATCTATCTCATTCAATTCGACCCTGTAATTGGACAATGGCAGGTTGCGCAGAACATCAGCTACTCAACATTCAGATCAAAGGAGGTACTCAGAAGTATCTTTGCAGACATGTGAATACTAAGACATGTGAATACCTGCATGTCACTTTACCGAATCGAGTACTACTACCAAATCTGTCTTAGTCGGCATGTAGGTAGGGGTAGGTATGTAAGCCAATTCTCTCTGTCCAAACATGCAACACATGCATCCACAGATACGAGACAGCTCATGAGGGGTTGTGCAAAGCTTACCAATTGCACAGCGCACGTTGGCCAGCTCGGAGCTCTTGTGCTTCTTTAGGTTTTCGCTAGCTCCGTACGGAGTTTATACTACGGCAGTACCCATCAAAAGCAACTGGTATTGGCTGACATTAGCGTTCACTAGAGCAACAACATGTCATTGATCGTAGCTCTGTGCTTACCCCTCCAGTTTACATCACATCGCTTATCTGTTATACTAAGGCAATTATAGCTGAAAACTCTCCGTCGTCTAGTAGCAAGCGGGGAAGCCTCGGTGTGTATGCTCCATATTCGGCTTGCCGGGCGATCCGGTCCACTAAGATGATCAATTGCCCACAACGGTAATAGTAGTTGTATGGTAAGAAGTGATGGTAGTGAGCTCTCGTGTAAGATAAGTAAAGTCAATTGACAGGGCTCGCAAGATTAACGCAACCAGACCTGGGATACATGCATGTAGAAGTACCGGAGCAACATGTACTCTACTGTATACAATCACAACTAAGAACAAGCCACCCTTCTCTTTACTGCTCAGGCTGTTGATCCCTGTTGCAGATGCGTCTTGATCTCTGCGTCGACCCGGCCGAGATACTCAATAACTCTGGTCCGTAACTGCGGATCAAGACCCTTGAAAGTACCGAGCACGTTGCCAATGAATTCCTTCTCACGGCCCTCGGCACTGATAATCTTCCACAGCTGGCGCGCTTGGACGTAATCCTTGTCCTCATCAAACTGCGTCGCATAAGCAGTGACTTGTCCATCGTAGATCTCATGTGTCGGCACCGAGACCCGGCTGCTCAGTGCTACGGGCCGCAGCTGCGAGAAGACGTAGTCTGGATCGCCGCCGTAGTTTCCGTTGGATGTGGACGGCCCGTCACGAACGTAGGGGGCGTATACCTTATTGACAGGTCTGTTGGGGGGCAGCTGGAAGTAGTTGGGACCGACTCGGTAGCGATGGGCATCTGGGTAGGAGAAGATACGGGCCTGGAGGACCGGGTCTGCTGAAGCACCGATTCCAGGGACCATGTTGGATGGGGAGAAGCATGCCTGCTCAATGTCCTGGAAGTAGTTGTTCGGCTGATGCGGCTTGTCAGCAATCACAACTTTATCTTTTGGCGTGGCTTGGGCGAGGCCCATAGGTTGGGATGGAGCAGACTTACATTTTTGTTCAAAGTCAACCGTCCCACACGGCGGAGGGGATACTTCTCAAAGGGCCAAGTGAAGGTGCAGTCAAAGATATCGATCGGGGCGTCCTTGACCTCTGCGGGCTGCATGACTTGGAGTGACACAATCCAGGTAGGATGATCCCCCGCCTCAATCGAATTAAAGAGATCCCTGACATGGTAGTCCGGGTCTGTGCCCGCGAGTCTAGCAGCCCTCTCGGGGTCCATGGTCTTGACGCCACCCTCGGGCTTGAAGTGCCACTTGACATAGACGTAGCTACCGTCCGACTTGTTGAGGGTGTAGGTGTGAACACTGAAGCCATTGATGTGACGGACCGACTCTGGAATGCCTCGTTGTCCGAAGAGATGCATTAGCGCGTGGATACCCTCTGGGTTATTGACGTGGAAGTCCCAGAACATGTTGTTCTCTGGGATGTTGGTCCGCGGGTGACGCTTGTGGCTGCGGTTCATGCTGGGGAACTTGATAGGGTCTCGGATGAAGAAGACAGGGAGGTCATTGAAGACGAAGTCCTGGATACCTTCTTCGGTGTAGAACTTGGTGGCCCAGCCCCGAACATCGCGAACCGTGTCAGCAGAGCCCTTCTCGCCGCCAACAGTAGAGATGCGTGTCAGGATGGGCGTCTTCTTGCCGACGCCGGTCAGGAAGGCCGCATCAGTGAGGTCCGAGACATCATCGAGAAGCTCAAACTCGCCGAAAGCGCCTGCGGCTTTGGCGTGGACGCTCCTCTCTGGGATGCGCTCGCGCGCAAAGTGGGCGAGGATCTCAACGGTCTGGGTGTCGCTGAGGACGATCAGGCCGCCGTTGCTTTGCCCGTAGCGGATCTGCTGGACGCTGCCGGGGTTCTCGCTTGGCTGTCCTGTGAGCGAGGTGTCAGTGTACAGTAAGGTGCTTGACTTGACTTGGCAAAGCGTTGGGGAAGGCGGGTTGAGAATAAGCAATGAGACCACAAGGTAGTTGTAAGTACCAGGTGTGGGTGTCCCAAGGGACAAGCGTCCAGTCTCACTTACCATTAGCCAAGGTGCTGATGGGGTTTGAAGCCGTCTTTGCGTTCTGCTCGCTTGGTTAATATGCTGAAATTGAAACTGACGAGCAGAATACCAGTCTTGTCTTTCAAGCACAACCGATACACAGACAATGTTCTGATACAAGGTAGTACTTACAGAAGTCATGGTGGCAGGTCGACCGGTAGTGCTTTCACGCATCAATTCGAGGTGGCGATGAAGCAGGAAGAAGATAATGAGGAGTTTCAACAGCTGATTCCCAGGGCTTGAAATGTTCTTTCTTATATCGTTTTGGCAAGGCTGAGGACCGGGCCAGGCACAGGTACAGGTACAGGTACGCCAAGTACACTCACAATGGAATGGCCAGGTGCTATTCAACCACACCACCTAGAATAGCTTGCTCCAACGGCAAGTCGTGGCATATGACATGCAGTGTTCGCAAGGTTCAGCCTCCAAAGCCGGCAACGTATCCGCTCTCATGACACCTTGGGATACCTTGGATACCTCTGGATACCTTGTGTACCTTAGATACCTCTGGATACCTTGGATATCTTGGGCAGCCAAAAGAGTAACACCGAACAGCAATTGCAGCTGAGTGAGACCTCTTGATCCAGCTGAGATGTCTAGAACCAAGACTTACACTAGCGCTGCGCCCGTTTGATCCGGATCCGTAGACGGCAACACTATCCAGCCAATCGCGACCATGGGTGCAACAAAAGCCACAACCTAATTGCTGGAGCATGGCATGTACATCCAAGTCCCCGGCCCAACCTTGATATCACTATCACGCCTGGATCAGACTTTCGTCATCGGTCTTTGTTCACCTGCGGGGTATATACTTGTGATTGCTGTGAGACGCATCGTTGCTTGTCGTTGTCTGCCACTGCTCTGCTCAGCTCTGGCTTTCTTTAGTTTGCCCGTCTTATTGAGACCCGTGGGCTGGCCGTTCCTCTTCGTCTTCCTCAGTCCCATCAACACCACTTTCCACCCACAAGACAACAGATCTTACAACAATCGTGACCATGGCTCCTTCCACGACCAGCCCTGTCTCAAGGCCACGAAAGAAGCCCAAGGCCGCCCACAGTAACGATTCACAGACTTCAGTCAGCAATCGTCCAGATGAATGGAAGATCGAGCAAGGCCTGTCCGGCGCGGTCCTGCCCGTGCTGGACATGACTGGTCCGGAGACCAAAGCTATCCCTCCTCATGTCTTTGGTGAGCTCACTAAGGATGAAACTGCAATAAAGGCCGTCGGAGACCCGAAGAAGCTCTTCCAGAGGGAACGCAAGGGTTGGAAGGGGTTTGTGAACACCACGTTCCCACATCTCGTGTATCGCCCAAGCTGATTGTTCGAAAAGATATGTCGAATGGGAGGCCTATCCCGAAAAGAAGGCGGCCGCCCATAAGATCCTCACGGCTCAGACTTTCCCTCCCAACCCAGAGTTCCAGATGGGTGAGATCCCTCCCACAAACCCCGTGCTCCCGGGAACCCACTGGAAGATGTGGCACCATGCCATCGGTGGTGAGCTCGCCGACGTGCCTGAGGACTCGTGGAAGACTGTTCTCAAAGAGAAGCACCCTGATATGCTTCATCTCTTGCAGTTCCCCTACAACGGCGAGCCTCCCAAGAGACTTGTCACCAGCAAGGAGATCACACCCAACTCCCTGCACTTTGTACGCAACCATGGTGGCATCCCCATCATCGACAAGGAGGACTTCAGCTTCGATCTCGATGGCCTTGTGGCTAAACCAGCCTCGTTTACTCTTGACGACCTCATGGACGAGTCTCGCTTTCCCCGGATGAACAAGACCGTCACCATTCAATGCTCTGGTACCCGTCGTATCGAACAGATCCTCAAGTATCCTGGCCAGGGTGACGAGGTACCTCAGGCTCCTTGGGCCGAGGGCGCGATTGGAACAGCCGAGTACGAAGGCATTAGTCTCAAGAAAGTCATCAAGGCCTGCGGTGGCCTCGTTGATGGGGCCAAGCACCTCGAGCTCTATGGTGCTGAGACGTACTTCAAGGACGACAAGACCATGAACTATCTCTTCAGCGTTCCGTGGGACAAGGTCAAGGCCAACGAGGTTATGCTAGCCTGGAACATGAATGGCGAACCGCTCCCGAGAATTCATGGTTATCCCCTTCGCGTCATCGTCTTCGGCTATATCGGAGCTCGCAACGTCAAGTGGCTTTACCGTATCAAGGCCATCAAAGAGCCCTCTCGTGCACCGGTCCAGAGCCAGGAATATCTCTACTTCCCGCAGCAGGTTGGCAAGTACAATTTCGCCATGACAGACGGCATCCAGGTTCAGGAAATGCCTGTCAGCTCAGCCATCATGTCACCCTGGACCAAGCAAGTTGTTCTCCACGAGGGTTCCATCCGGTGCAAGGGCTGGGCCTACTCTGGCGGAGGTCGCTGGCCCGAGAGAGTCGAGCTGTCCGCTGACGGCGGGTTCAACTGGTACACGGTGCCTTTAGAGAACCTATCCAAGAAGCGCAAGTGGACATGGCGCACCTGGCACATGGACCTGCCCTGCGATGTTGAGGGCTGGGTCGAGATCGTTGTGCGCTGCTGGGACAACGCCCTCAACACCGAGCCATCGGATGTGCGCACAGCCTGGAACTGGGGCCTCCATGTCACCAGTTCCTGCCACCGCATCTCGGTCTACAGTGTGAACAAGAAGCACCCCAAGACGGCCGCCCGGCTCAAGGAGATGGAGGACAAGGGCGTGCCGCTGGCGCCTCTGACTGTGCCTCTCGCCATTCCCTCACAGACTTGGGATAACTATGAGAAGTTCTGGCGAGAGAACTATCCTCGTGATGCCGAGGACTGATTTCTCTGTGATGCGTCGGCAATCGATAGTCTGTGGACAGATGCTAAATTCCGCTTTGACACGTTCGCTGCCCACATGTACAAGACTATCAACCATTGATCAAGGCTGTGTTCCCTCCTGTCGAGACACGCTCGTAGCTTTCTATCGCATTGAGACTAACTATCATTACAAAGTTACTGTGCAAAGATATGGTGTATAGCAAGCCCAGCTTGCGAAAAAGGTGGACAAAATGCCTGCTCCAGGTCAAACCCATCCACCATTTGGGCAGATCGTACTTTCCAAAGCCAAGACTCAGCGAAATTCTGAGAGAATATCGTCTCGTAGGATGGCGATCATCATGGAATCAATGTCACGATGGTAATGGTGAAGGGCTTAGGAGGCTGGCTTGGTGATCAGCCGGCGAAATCTACCGGCTCGTGTGCATGGTGCCTACCCTGTAATCCTTTATCTGGACGTATGATCATGCGATCTTACTGGTAAGACCCTATCGTCGGTTTTCTGTTGGCCTTTGGTGGTGAGCGTGGAACGCGGAGTGCTCCATCTCGATTTGAAAGGGCGAGGCGATAGTCGTTTAAGTCATCAAGAGAAACTAGGTAATGATCTCAAGGCCGGTTGGTTCGCTGTCCTCTGATTTGGATGCTGTTACGAGCAGGTCTCAACTCGTATGTCAACATCTCAGCCGCTTGATGTGAGGCACTCTACACAAACATGCATTCAGACGAAGGAAAACCCCTTCGATGAGTCGTGTACGGGTCCAACTCGCCAAGCCTTGGACAGCGGGATCAGTTGTAAGGGGTGGCGCAGGGGTCTTTCAATCTCCGGGAGTGCCGCACAATGATCGACAGGGTACCTGTTGAAAGCCCGTCACTATCTGTCAGCCAGTTGGCAGAGTATTTGACATGCAGAAAGTATTACCTGAATATATCATCTCGACGAGAACACGTCGAATCGATCAAGCATTATGGTGCCCGGCGCTAAGGAAGTCTGCCAGCGAAGGATACGTCATTTCGAGACAGCGAGGCACAGAGGCACGACGATCCGTCGTCTAATTCCTCTATTGGCTGTAGCGCGAATCTAACATGGCAATCGCCGACCGGTTTTCGATCGTCCACAGTAACCTTGGGCAGATTCGTAGTGTGACGTTCACCCAGACGGTAAGCTGTGCAGCAACATGGCGCAGGATGATTTTTCTGGGGTGTTGATCGGGATTTTGCGATCGACGACGGGCTTTCCATCAAGTCCGAGGAACGCGACGAATGCGCAGAGGTCTCAAATCGTGCGTGCGATGGCATTGCCACGACCGGCCTGTGTGATAGGATGCGATACGATGCCGATGCAATGGTACCCTTTCACGGGGCTCCTGGTCGCAGAAGCGGGATAAGCTCAGCGCTACGGTGACCAAGTGGAGAGCACGCGACCAGCTTCCCAATCAATGGTCCCCGGGGGGAGGTGGTGTGCCAAAACAGGGTGCCCGACCACTAAATTCAGCCACTGACCCAACTGCCGCAGCCCGCGGAACGCCCTGTGAACGCACTGCCTTTGGACGAGGTTCACTCTTCCACGCCAATGTTGAATGGAGGTACTTTCGGCCCTTACCGTGGCAGGGGTAAGAAAAGGTCTGGGGCATCTTGCGTCTCAAAATGGGCGCGCCTAGCAACCGCCCTCTGGAGTATTACTGGTAGCGGCGGATCTTTCCCAGACGTCGTCGTCAGCGCCCAGTCTGTGGGCTTTTGAAGGAGGCTGTGAAGTCTAGGGAAGGGTCTGGGTCAAACCTTGTCCCTTCCTTGCCTTGAAGGCGCATGCTTTTAGTTGTACGGGATCCATCCCAGGGGCAATGCCAGAGGCTGACTCGCCTGAAGACCGGATGACAGAGCCTCTACCGAGCACTGAACAGGGGAACAGAATAAGCCCATGTTTCCCCATCCTCCGTTTCAACCTTGAAACACCGTACATATACTCGTCTATCGACACGAGCCTTGCCACACCCTTCGTGTCCCTTTTCAAATTCGTCAATTCGTACTGTTCCTGCCATCTTCTTCAACTACATTATATTTAATACCCTGTTCCAGCCTCGCAACGACGTGACACACCACGCTGCTCAGTGGCACGCGACACATTCCTCCCACTTCACCTCGCACACCACACGACCTAGCAAGCCACACTACCCACGCTACTGGCTGGGCTCCCGCTCTCTACGACTAGAGACGACATCATCACTGCGCTCGCTCGCTCGCTCCTCTTCCTCCTTTTGAATACTTCAGCAAAACATCGCAACCGAACCATTCATATTGTTACCGCCACCCTGGCACATGTCAGGAGGATATAGCAAGATGGTCGGCTCCGGACGACTATCTGCGGTTCGCGACCGTTTCTCCGTCCGTCTCTTCCTCTCTTACGCTCTCGACTGGATTCTTCTTGTTGCCTGTGGCTTCATTGCCCTTGGTCTGGGCTATGTTACGCCCAACAAGCGACCCTTCTCGCTCACTGACCCCAATATCTCGTGAGTCCAGCTGCTTCACAGACTTCGATTCATTGCAAGGACTATACTGACATGCGATTGCTTTCAGCTTCCCATTTACCGAATCCGAAGCCTGTCCTTCCTGGCTCCTCGTAGTCCTCAACGCCGGCGTCCCCGTTGTCGGCATCTTCGTCGTCTCGCTCATTTTCGTTCCCGGCGCAACCGTGCCCCGCGACACCCCGAAGTCACTCGTCTGGAAGCGCAAGCTTTGGGAACTTCACACCGGTCTGCTCGGGCTCGCTCTCTCCCTTGTCGTCGCTTGGTTCTTCACGCAGGGAACGAAGAACTGGTTCGGCAAGCCGAGGCCCGATCTGCTCGCCCGCTGCGAGCCGGATATTGAGAACGCCGCTAGATACGCCATTGGAGGCTTCGTTGGCGAGGCTGCTACGGGTCGTCTTTACTCTGCCGACATCTGCCAGCAGACTGACAAGCACAAACTTGATGATGGTTTCCGCAGCTACCCCTCTGGTCACTCTTCGTCTGCAGCAGCTGGACTCGTTTACTTGTCCTTGTTCCTCGCCAGCAAGTTTGCAGTCAACATCCCCTTCGTTCCATCTGGCGACAGCGTGACCAATTCGCTCTCCCGCGCCGCTTTCCCCTCGCGCATGCAACGCACCGACGACTCCTTCAACACCTCCGGCGATCGAGAGGCTCAGTGGAACGACCGATCTCCGACACCATCACCCACGACCGGCAAGACTGCTTACAACCAAGGGAAGCAAAACTCGCATATCCAGGCCATCCGCCGACAGGCTGCAGCACCACCAGTCTACCTTCTCTGCATCACCTTCGCTCCTTTCTGCGCCTCCATCTGGATTGCCGCTTCCAGATGGTACGATTTCCGTCACCACGGTTTCGACATTCTGTTCGGCTATCTCATGGGTGTCGCAACAGCGTACTTCGCCTTCCGTCTATACCACATGCCAATGCGTGACGGTGCTGGCTGGGCATGGGGTCCTCGCAGCGAAGCACGAGCCTTCTGGGCTGGCGTTGGACGTCTCGGATATGCCGGCGAGCGGAGGAACATTGGCGACATGGCCATCAAGCGAGACGATGGCGTCTCGACTGCAGGGCCGGCTCACGATTACCACCCATCAGGTGCCGGTGCCCTGTCGCACGTAAACGGCAGCACACAACAGACTGGCATTGCACGAAACGATCAGCCACACGCGTATAGCGGTGAAGAGGACTATGGTGTTGGTGTTGCCAGGCCGTACGGCGCTGATGAGTACGAGGACGTGAACATGCAAAGACGTCAAGATTCTCTGGACTCGAGACCACGGGAAGTTGAGATGCATCCTATGCAGAACAGGATTTAAATTTCCTTTGGCAAACGGTACCAAGCGGTCTTGGGCAGGGCTCACATTACTCGTGAATCTCATAAAGGGGTACGACATTGAAGCGACAAGCAGTGCGGAAGATGTGGATCTGGCGTTTGGCTCATCCTTTTCACGAATCAGGGCTTTCTCTTATGTGTGGAACGGTCGGATATACCTCAGAACAGGATCGTGGCTCTTCAAAAACTCCTGCCAGTCAATCCTGCCATGGAAGGCTCAGGATATCAGGAATGGAATGGATCGGACTTGGCCTGGTTTAGATACGGATACGGACCGAGATCGGCGTGAACGAAATGAATGTACAAGTAATGAATTCGAGTATTTTGTATTGCTGTGTCAATCTCTCCTTGGAAGTGATGTTTGCGTCTCTCCCCAGACAAAGACCTGTCTCCATGGCTCTGTAGCCAGACTGAATCGGCTGCATCCGCTTCACATCGAAGTCCGGTCGGACTCAGAATAATGCTTAGCGGCGACGGGAGACCCTGGGCTACGTCTTGACCCAGACGTCTTGCATTGGTACCCTGGCTTCCATCTTGTCGTCCTTTAGGTCGTCATAAGGCTGGCTTTTGACGAAGACGTGGTGGACGCAGAGCAAGTTGAAACCGGTATTGATATCTGCGAAAACGCCTTCCTTGTGTCGATTAAGTCTTTCTTTTCCATTCCGCTCTTCGCATCCTCATCTCGCCGCCGGCTGCGTGATCACCATCCCTGAATCCGGAACACCATCAGCACCCTCCTCACCCTCCTCATCATCCTCATCCTCCTCCCCTTCCAACTCTCCGAACCTCGAGAACCCAGCATCAATCTCCAACTTCCTCAGTCTCCTCCTCATACCATCCCTCTTCGCGTTCTGCCACCTCACGAGCGCCGCGCCGGCGTGTACCTTGAAGCCATAGACGCGGGGCACGTAGCGCTCGGTGCTCTTGGCGGGGATCAGGGCCGGGTAGACTTGGAAGATGATGTTGTGGAAAGAGGTGCCGAAGTAGGCGCCGTCGATGGCGGCGTGGCGGGAGGATTTGGGGTTGTAGGTGTCTTCGCAGCGGGCGCAGTAGAGTTTTACGGGTTTGAGGTTGGGTACATCGCTGAGGCCCATTGGGAGGAGAGGATGGGAGTGGCACATGACGCGAGGGCATTTTCCGAACTCGGCCTTCTTGTACTTGTCGAGCTATTGTGAAGATGTCAGTATCGTGCTTATCTCGAGTACCTACGTGATCCGTGGTGGAAGACCGTAGAGGTTCACATACCATTTTCGACAATCCCCTTGTTGTGACGATGTAACGCGCATGGACCAACCCGTAAAGATGCCGTGCCGACTTCTCGATCGTTTCACGCATCTCATCATCGCAGTCCAGGTCGAAAACATCCGTAACGAGGTCGAGCGCGTACTGGTAATATTGGACTTCGGTGTTGAGGCCAGTCAAATTGAAGCGGTCGGTCAAGTAGTCCTCATCAATCTCGCAGAAGTACTCGTTGCCTCTTGAGGATATGAACTAGCAAAGGCAACATGTCAGCTTTTGTCGTTGCGCGGACCAGATGTGTATTATTTCGATTTGATCACCCTGCCCCTCGTTGCCCCTCACATGCGCGACCATAGGCAACTCTGGGATGGTCGGGACGCGTCTCTTGGAGACATGATCGCAGGAAAGAGCAAGTCGAGATAGCCATGCACAAGAGGTCTGAACTTACCCAGTCCCGCCAATAGCTGGTGTAGTCACTATCCGATTCGCTCACGTAGTCGTCCATCATGCCAGGCGGTGTCGCTGTGACAATCAGGAATGGTCCAGTCGCGTAAGAAAAGAAAGAAGCCGAGTGTCAATGTGTCGTTCCGCGGGCGTGCTAAAGAGGTACGATGTTTCGCTCGATGCCGTCGGACAGGCCTGGTCTGACGTGGGACAAATGATTGTGGTTGATGATTGCTGTTGAGGTTCAAAGATCCGAAGTGGGATGCAATCCCAACGGCGATATGGGCGGAGTTGGCGGGGCTTTCTCCCACCACCGAAATGTTGATCCTACCCTGTACTATGATCAGGCCAATCTCCAGCTACTAACATAATCTTAGCAGAATCTTAGCATAGTCATATCTTGATCGCAAGCCGAAGGCTTCCTAATCCGATCATAATGACAATAGTATTACGGGCCATTAGCATGTTTGATAATATTCACTTATCTAAGGCGAGCTTGAATTGCCTCTAAATCGCTATGAGACAATGTTTATGTACTTCAGATGCTTGTCCAACTTGGCAAGCAGCTGCGAGCTGTCCTATATTCTATCGTACCAAGCTCGATCTTGAGCCGATGCTTGCTGTGTCGCTTCCGGAGCGCGTGTCTGACTCCGTGCCGTCTTCACCTACACTGGCTGATCTCGAAGACCCATTCGCGATTCTGCCCCTGACTGGGATCTCCAGCCGGCTTGAACTACCATGTCCAAGGTGCATGTCAATGCCATTATTGGCTTGCCGGAGGGTCTGTCGGAGCACCTCTCCGGTATCGTCCATCGCCGCAAGGAACCTCGCCAGTTCTTTGCACAGCTCCCAATCTCCTTCAGCCATCGCCCTTGAGAGAAGTCGTACACCTTGTTCAGTCGTCGACTCGAGTTCCTCAAGTGTATACAACACGATGAGATACCCGCCTGCTGTTTTCAGCGAGCCCCTCTGAAGAGATTCTTCAAAGAGCTCTTGAGCTGGTGGCAGATATGCAAACAGAGTCTTCCATTGGCGGACTTCTGTTTTCCTAGTACACTGCAACACTACGTCGAGGTACTCTTTGAATGATGATAGGAGCGACAAGACACGTGGGAGCACGGCATCTTCTGGCTTTGGCGATGTGTCCACTTCCTCATCAAGGACTCTGTGGAGTAGGATTTCAAGACCGTGCGCGAAGTACTCGAGCGACTCGTATTGTTGTGAGAGTGTACCAGCCTCGATGGTCTTGTTCTGTCGGAGGTAGTATCGGAGGACATCTGGTAATAGGAGATGAGTCTGCACCGGGTTAGCAAATATCATCAACAACGGACCCCATCGTTACGTACCCTGATTGCGAAGTGAAAGAACGAGAAGTTCACATCGCGTCGTTGGACTAGATCAGACTCCACACCCAAGATGAGTCCCTTCTCAAGAAGAATAGACAAAGGGTAGAAGTCAACAGGTAAAGACACAGGGCTTGGAAGCTCCGCTGTCATATCACCAGATGCCGCCTCGAGTACCTCTGTCATGTCAGGCCAGGCCTTCAGCTCTGAACCATCAAACACCCATAATGAGTCTTTCAGCGCTGGGGGGGTGACAGGGGCCGGAGTGTCCTCAACTCGTCGTGACACATTCAGAACTGGTTGTTCTCGAGTACTAACGTGATACTCCACGTTCTGAGCAATGACGCGCATATCGTACTTCAAATTACCTTCCTCGTTCAATGACGGTCGCAACAGAACAAGCTTGCCGTCTACCAGGAAGATCACCGAAGCCACAGCCACGTCTTGTGACGGGTCGCCGTCCTGCAACTGCGACTCGGGAAGAATCCAGCTCAACCCTCGCACTCTTGCAGGTGACCTCACGATGCCGTGGAAAGCGATCTGGCCAACTTGAACGAGACGCACCGTATCTTGCCATGGTGCGAAGATGTAGTGGTAAAGCTGGTTCTCGTATGTGTACACGAGGAGGGAGTCCTCCCCGGAAGTGGTCACCAGGACCACTGGGGCAGAGATTTGCTGCGTGAACAGCACTTGTGAAGAGTCTAGGTTCGCTTCTCGAGAGTAGAGGCGAATTTCGTATGATCTGTTAGACTCAATTGCTGCCACCAGTATGTGTTGATACCAACACATGCCTCCTCTGACTTGGAACTCGTTTTCCATAGTTTCATTGGCAAAGGTTTTCCACCGGCCACTGTTGACACTATAATGGGCCAATCCACGTCGTCCTGCGACGGCGACATAGCGTCCATCAGGTGAGATGACAGTCTGCCTGATGGGCCATTGTTTCAGAAGGTAGGTCGCTGGTATCCTGGAGGTATGCCACAAGAAAGGCTCCGCAGAAATTGAGGTCAGGTCGGGCAGATCATAGCCACGGTAGACCATGATGCTGGTAGGTGTCTGCAACACTGTTCTGAATATGTTGGCCTCGTTGTAGCAGCCAGTCAAGGCGCTCTTTGCAACTTCCAAGGACCAAACGGCTTCGTGCTCGCGCCCAACAATAAGAATCTCGGATCCACCAGCTGACCATGCTGCCCCCTTCATGCCCATGAGCCATTCTTCACCGTTGCTGCGTGACATTGCCGAATCTGCCCCAAAGCTGCTGCTGCCCAGTTTGCCAAACATGCTCCAAGACGCCCAGCCTTTCTCGAAGCCTGCAAATAGGCAGTAGCCGTCAGGTGAATACGACAGAGTGGCGAAAGCCCCAGAAGATGATGGTGATGTGGGTGCCGTATGTGTGTGTGAGTGAGGGATGTGTCCAGCGTAGTCTCTGACAGAATACACCTGGACGTTTCCGTTGGCACAGCCAACCGCGATTAGAGAGAAGCGGGCATTGATAACAGCTCGGATGGCATTCTCGCCAGGATTTCGAGGTACATGAAAGCAGTGGCCCTTGAAAAGACGCTTGGCATCTGCCTCATCCACAACCTCCGTGTCGGAACGATGACGATAGCGCTGAACTGCGTATGCTCGTCCGTCGCTGGTAATCCAGGTCGCGAGATTCATGGGTCGATCGTATGTCATTTCCAAAATGGACACCTTCTTCTCTACCCAGCCCATTCTGCTGATGAGCTCCGTTTTAGTCTGGCTGCCCGAACTGTCTGGAGTCCATCGGATGCACTGTACAGCTGCCGGCTTCTGTGTCGCAACGACGAGCTCATCGTCGAGGGAAAGAGCGCTTTCGATACCCGCGTCAACCTTGATGACCATTCGGAATCGAATGCTGACATCGCGTATACCAGAGCCCTCTCCAGGACCCCAAAGCACATCATCAGGCGGGAGACCTGCCAAACCTCCGACGAGACTCTGACGTCGGCGTTGAACATTGTGGTAGCTCGTGAAGTGCGGTCTGTATACTCGAGAGTCGCTGTCGGTTGCTAAAGTGTAGGTTATGAGATAGCCTCGCGCTGTCCGTACCACAAGGATCGCAGAATCGGGTCGGAGGAATAGATCGACGTTGTTTCCGTACAGTTCGAGGGAGGATTCGGATCGCACGACAAGAGCTAGAATCACCGTGGGCTGGGACGAAAGTCAGCAACGACAACGGCAGATTGTCTTCATAACCAGACTTGGCTAACCTTTGTTTGCCATATAGTTATCGATGTCTTCGTTATGACGGCGAAAAGGTGACCGGCGCGCGACACCCGCAATGCAAGTATTGGATCTTTGACCGGTATGCTGGGCGAGTCTGGTGATGGAGAGGACGTGTCTGATGGGCTCGAGGGCTCATCTCCGTGTTCAACTGGCTGTATTCCGGGGGTGCCCGGTGTGATTGGCGTCGGTGGGGGTAGAAGGTCGCCATCTTCGAGCGAAGCAGAAGACGGCGCGTTGAGCGAGGCACTGCCTAGCGGTGGTGATCGCGGGTCTGATTCTGAGGGGCTTTTGAGGCCATCGTTCGAAATAAAGAGTTTGAAGTTCGGGGATCGACTGTTGCTCGTTGCGTGAACGCGCGGCGTGCCAATGGGCCAGTACATGACGATGCCGGGCGATCAATCGCCGACGGAGGTGATGGGGTTCAGGAACAGAGGTTCAAGTCGCAGCCAGCCAGACATCTCGGTCAGTGCTCAAGCCATTGAAATACCATCTGAAGCCATGGAAATCGGTCGTACTAGTGTCCACCCCACACAGAAGTGCCAACAGCTCTGAATTGAGAAGTGATGAGAGCTGTAGAAGTAACGCGTCGTATTGTATGTACGTCTGCGAGAGGTGGGAAGCTGTCCTCCCCACTGATGGTACCTGCCGATTAGCTCCAGAGCTGCCACTGTCGATAACGTAAGCGCTGCCACCACTTGAGTTCGAGGGCATTAGATACGATTTGCGCATTGCCTCAAAGATATAATTATGTAGACTTTAATTGGCAGCTTTAGCGATTTAATCAAGGAAATTGTCTCTCAGCGAATTTGACAGCGAATTTGACGGCGAATTTGATAAAGCGAGGACCATAGCAACTGTAATAGCGCGGGCATGGCCGCTGAAGCCTCTCAGAATACACCTCTAACGTTGTGACCTTGGGTTAATATGTAAATAATGTGCTGAGGCCGAGGGCAATTAGCTTATATGTAAATTGAAATGTAGTACTTAGATTCGTTCCTCCAAGCCGCATATCCGAGCTTAAATATAATATTCACTAAACACAGGGGTTTCAAGAAAGCACTACCTATTGATAAAATAATTGATCGCATTCATTATCAGCTCTAAGCAGCGATAAATATTCTAGCTGGTCATGGCTCTACCTAGTCCTTAGTATGAGCCCCTCAACGTAGTGCTCACTTTATGCCAAAGCTCTTCTTGACTGCTTCACCAAAGCGCTCAATGGCTGTGTTCATCTGCTCTTCACTGGCAGTTGCGAATGTTGTTCTAAAGTGCAGACCTGGGAGAGGCTTATCCTTCTCCGTGAGGAACCACGATCCGCGCGCGACAAGAACGCCATTGTCGATGCACGAGTCGAAAATCTCAGCCTCGATGTCTGTGATGCTTTTAGTGGCTGCATGAGGATGCTTCTTGTGATCAATCGTGAGCCACATCTGTCGTTTATCATTAGTTACGTCACGCCACACACACATACAGACACGGAGGAGGGTGACTTACAAACATGCCTGCAGCAGGTGGTGTCCACTTGACAATATCCTGAGGAAGATGTTCCTCACAGGCTGCCAAGAGCGCGTTCCTCTTGTTTGTGTACTCGACCTTCAGGTTCATCAACCACCTCAGGTAACCCTCGTGACCCCACGTATCATCCAGCAGCTTGTGCAGGATAATCTGAGAGATACCACTAGGGCCTTGGCTTGCAACTTCGGCATGTCGTTGGTAACGCTCAACGATCTGCTGCGACGCTGTGATCCATCCGAGGCGCGAGCCTGGAACGAGTACTTTCGAGAATGAGTCCATGCGCATCACTCGACCATCAACATCCATGCTGAGTAGGGATGGGATGAGCGACTCCAAGAATTGCGAGACGTCCTGCTGTTGAGGCTCTGAAGTCGCGGCGCGACCGGCATATGGCTCCATCTGTAGGAAATAGTACGGCTCGTCTTCGAGGATGAAGAGATCATGCTTTTGAGCCACTCGGTAGATGGCCTGTCTCCTCTCTGTTCCTTGCGTCGCACCTGTAGGATTCTGTCCAGATGGCACAGTATAGAGAACATGAGGCTTCCTCGATCCTCTTGACTTTGCATCCCAATTGCTGAGCATCTCGTCCATAGCCTCCGGAATGAGGCCCTCATCATCAATCTTGCAGCCGAACGCCTTCACTCCGAGCGGTGCAATTGTCTCCAGCGCAGTCGAGAAGCTGAAGTCCTCGGTCAATACAGCATCGCCTCTGTCCTTATCACAGAACATCCTCAAAGCCTGCTCCAAAGCCCCCGTGCTTCCGATAGTCTGGCAGACACCCCAATCAGCATACGGAGGTTTGGTCACAATCTCAGTGTGTTCGGTTAAGAAGCGCATCATCTGCGCTGAGCCAGTTGCCTGTCCATAGT
>WNLN01000196.1:0-58236 GCA_021347865.1 Sarocladiaceae sp. CBMAI 1973
GGCGATCGCAGAAGAGAGCGACTGCAGGAACTAGAGGGCAAGGTTGCCTCATTAGAGGGCTCTCGGAACCCGTTACCGGCTAATTCACAACAGCCTGCCCTCAGACGACATCCTGTATCAAATCCGGACGATGCTGCCCAGCTAGTGGATCATTCTCAGCAAGCCGTACTGGTGCCGGAGGCTCAGATCACCTCGGACGATTCTCTTTTCGACCCTAGCAACAACCTATGGGATGATGCCAGCCTCTGGCTTGATCCTGTGTCGCTAGGCATTGCTTCACCACTCGCGACCAAGGGCAAAGATGATGCCGTGATCCAAGAACCACATTCCTCAGCGAACTTAGCCACGATTGATGCCGCTGCCAATGCTCATCCAGATCCATCATCATTTCCATTCCTAGTTGGCGGATCGTGGACTCCCGACAGTACGACTCAGAATACCAGCAGTAAGACGAAGCTGAAGCTAAATACGTCCTCTATGTCGATTTACCGACCCAGCAGCAACAGAAGACATGCTGTTGCGCCCCATCTTGTGCGAGATTGCTTCTTATCACTCTCAAGAGCCACAAACGACAGGCTCCAGGCTCTGGCCAAGAGTGGTGACTTCAGCTTCGTGGACATTGTCCAGTCTCTGCTGCAAGCCTCCAACCTGAACGACAGTAACAGCGACGGCGATGGTCACTCCCTCACGCAAAGTGCAATGCAACCACCAATCATACAAGCCTTGATTGAGCAGGAATCCTATTCACCATACCGGAACGTTTTGCGTATCTCGCGCTTTTCCTATTTCGCTGCTCTCTTCGCCAACTCCAGCTCACTCGGCTTCGACTTCTCCATGTTTCTGAATGAGACCAGCGTGTCTCCCTTCTATGGCCAATCCGACATCGATATAGACAAAAGCACACCCCTCAGCCTCCGTCCTTTGGAATTACAGCGCACTGTTAGACATCATCCCTATCTCGACACTTTACCTTTTCCTACATTGCGCCGACGCGCGTTGGCAGCTCTCTCGACAGACCCGCCTTTACTACACTCTGACGATCTCTGTCTCGACTTGATGCTGAACGATGGTCTTACATGCTGGGGTTCAACCAATCCCCACGGTTCGGATCATGGTACCCCGTGGGAAAGCCAAAGCTGGGAAGCCAGCGGATGGTTCCTCCAGAAATGGTGGTGGCTCATTGGCGGCGAAGACGGCGAACTCTGGCGTAGCTCCCAGTGGTGGGCATCACAACGCGGCGAGAGAATTGTCCCTTGGCCCTCCACGAACATCGTTGCGTAGATAGTTAATTGATCGATTCTCTGTTGACGTTGACCTTTTTATTTGCAATTGCCCTGGTTTGGCTCTTCCGCCACGCCTAGGTACCTGACCTATGACCCCTTAAAAAAGTACTCGACCATCAACATGGACAACTCTACCCTAAAATACGAGTAGGCTCGGCAGAGCAAACTTAATGGGCTACACTTCTGAAGGAAATGTCTTTCCAATATACTATGGTGAAATTATGCATCTTTTTGCAAGTCCTTGTTCACGGCTCAAGTCCGCGATTGTTCAAGGCTAGGCCTGTTTGATGGGTCAATGCCCACTCGTGTGCCTATAAGTCGCAGCGTTGGACTTAAACTTTATCTACTGTCTGATGTTCGACCCGCTTGTTTACTGCCCTATCTCCGGACTGATTACTGTTCATGACTATAGCTGCAATTGCAACGGATTTGCTTACTCTATGGGAAGATGCGTTTCGCAGAATTGCTTACGTTCGACCACTAGGATTGTTGCTGCTTAGAAGCTTTGGGATACTATGAAGATGGAGAACAGCACTTCGCCAAAGTCAGCAGACTTTCACTAGAATGCATAGTTGATAAGTATAAATGTAGTGATCCCCCAGCGATTATGCTAGGTTATATTACACGGTATCAATCACCACACCGCAAAAATACTACGAACGTGCTACGCAATGGCTCAATTCAATTTCCACACCACTTCCGATGAGGCTGCCGAAATCCTGAAGGAAGCCATTACCGGAAAGACTAGTAAGTACATATCTGATACCACTTATGCTTCAGTATTATTAATCTCCTGCAGTTATCATTACTGGTGTTAGTCCCAACTCCCTGGGAGCCGACACGGCTCGAGCCCTCGTAGCCAAGGGCCCAGCGACACTTATTCTTGCTAGCCAGACCCCGAGCAAGTTGGAAGAGGTGATAAGCTCCTTGGAAATTCCTCATGGTACAACTGTTCGCCCACTTGTGCTGGATCTTGCCTCCCTTGATGGAGTACGGAGAGCTGCCGCCAACGTGAACAGCTACGTCCAGGCTATCGACAGCATCATCTGCACCGCCGGGGTAATGGCCACACCGTCTTATCGGAAGTCCAAAGACGGATTCGAGCTACAATTCGCCGTAAACCACCTCGGCCACTTTCTTTTCGTCAATTTACTCATGGATAAATTACTCGACCGAAACGCCACCGTGGTCACGTACACGAGCTCAGTAAACACACATGCGACTTTGGGCTTTCTGGATGACCCCAGTTACAACGACGGCAAGGAGTACGAGAAATGGGGCGCTTACAGCAATTCCAAGCTCTGCAACATTCTTTTCTCAGCTGGACTTGCACATCGCTTTGGGAAACGGAACTTGCGCTCATTCAGCGTTGATCCAGGAATCATCGCTACCACGGCGTTGACCCGGGACATGACACAAGATGATTTTATTGCACTAGGTAAGCATCCCTTCCCAGGATGCGCGCCCCGTTGGAACGAGGTCAAAACATCTCGTGGCTAACATAACACAAGGTTGGGTTGATAAGGAGGGCAAGTTGAATCCTGCAATCAAGACCAAGACTGGGGCACAAGGATCCTCCACTGGCATTATCGCAGCCTTTGATCAGAGTCTCTCCAGTAAGTCTCCGATGACTCATTTCTCTACCGCTGTTCAACCACAGTCGAGACTGATTCATCCAATAGACGAGAAGGGATGTTTCCTTGCCGATGGTGTCATGACGGATCAGGGTCTTTTGCCAGCAGGTTCTGATCCAGCTTTAGCGGAAAAGCTATGGAAGCTGAGCGAAGAGTTGGTGAAGCAAAGCTTCTAAATTACCATGGTATTTGATGTCAAGGCTGAAACACCTTGATTGAGAAGACTTTTGATCAGGGGCCGCGTTGAATAGTCGTGCCATCACTATACACCACCTAGCCAGACACGAGAAGTAGGTACACCTCATATGGGCGAGGCAAGTAAGTACCTTAAGACTACTCGTCATCTTGGACACCAGTCAAACAGGACACCAGTCATATAGAGAGTAACGCAACGCAAAGAGCATAGTTTGTATATCCGCCTCGTCGGGGGCAAGCTTCATATAAATATTCCAAGTGAAAGATTCGATACTAATGCTGTCGTGGCGCGATTGATACGATTTTGCTGACTGAGTGTAAGTTGCCGCCAATCCTGATTGTTGTATGGGATACCCGGCCACTGTGCCCTGGCCCTTCTTGTGTGACATCTTGTGATTCTAGGTCGATCGTTGGCCGACAGCGTTCATCTGGTGTGCAAGATCCCGTCGGCTTGACCTCACTACACTCGATAGTGATCCAGGGCCACATACTCGCCAATGGCCTAGAGAGACCGAACTGCCTCTGAAGCACGGCTAATGGTGAATAGGGCCATGCGCGTATCGCTCTCGATCGACAGTAAAGACTCCTACTACACGCATGCCGAGATACAGTGGCACAAAGACCCACGCAAACCTAGAACAACATGCATCAAAGGCCGACGGCATTTAAATTAAGAGTCAAGTGCCTCTCTGCCGGTCGAGAGTCCGCGTCAGCTGGATCTACGGGGTAGGTGGACCTGTTCACCCCGGGGACTTATGGCCAAAGTACAGGTAGTATCGGCAATATGTATAACCAACCGCAGAGCCCAGAGGTGTGTTGGCCGGTATAGTATGTGCTGACAGGCGCATGATGGGAAATGAGCGAATACCAGCACAGAACTTGGCGAGGAAGACACAGTGGTCGAAGACGGGAGGACCAACGCCACTGAAGGACCAAGAGGTTCGGGCGGGCTCGGCGTTATGGTGATATCTGGGCGACCTCAAGTGTGAGGCATGTGGCGCGGTTGCCAGCCGCGGCTCTCGAAGTCATCCAGAAGGACGGGTTGCCACGAGAGGTGCCTGGTCCCATGCTGATCTTTGCTGCATGAGGTGAAAACCTCGTCGAGCTCAAGATTTGCCTCAGCCCTATTCCATTCAGTAACAGGGAACGCCGAAGATCATGACTGGGGTGGGACACAGATTTGTAGGATACCACTCAGCATGCACGTTGGCGCGGGCATCATGCATCATGCAGGAACAGACACACTCACTGCCATCGGGCGCATGCGCGGCTAAACACGAAATTGCGCTGGAGTAGAGAGGGGGCCATCAACCACATTTGCTGGATGGTATGCCTGCCGGAAGCTTGTAAGGCTGAGCAGATGGAAGGGCTTTCCCTTGCTAGTGAGTAAGATAAGGCATCGTGATAGTTGCAGTTCCAGGGAAGGCTGAGCTTTGTCAATTAAGGTGATTACTGAGGGTACTCCAAGTTGCCACCAGTGCGAAACGATGTATTCACTAGCAGCACTAGCAGGGAGGACTTTAGCGAGTGCTAAAGAGATGCAATGTGCTGATCCGGCTCTGTCGGCCCTACCTGGGATGCCCTAAAATTTGGCGCCACGATCTGGTTCAGGGGCACCGTCGCTCTAATTGGGCAGGTGGAGTCTGGTGCCTGGCTTCTGCACTGCTTCTGGTTCCTGCGTCTGACGGTTCGATCGCGAAGGCCCACGTTCCCCTCTTCGTCACCACTCCACCGTCCCATTTCTACTCCGCTTTATACAGACCTTTCCTGTACTTCATCATGGCCAAGCCTTGGACCCAGTCGATACCGTGAGTACGCACCTGTACGCGAAAGCGATGTGTACGGCGTATGCCCTCCGTTATCACCTTCACCGGCGCGCCAGGTTGCCCACCCTTGTGTGAACCTTGAGTCGGGTTTCTCCCGGAAACGCGCGAGAGACTTGCCAACAGGTCAGCAGATGTACCTCGCTTCAAGACGACTGTTGACTTCCGGGACGCAGCGTTGTATTGTCAGTGGCTAGTGTCTCGCTTCTTTAAGCATCCTCACGGGCTTTATGAGGAATCGACGTTCCTAAAAAGCCATGAGGGTTACACGGCGGCAAAGCAACCGAGAGATTGGTCTTTGACAGCGCCGCACGCGTGCCTCCAACCCATCCCTGTGACGTGGAGTGTTCTCAGAACATCCTGTCTCTTGCCCAATGGGGTGTTTTCAAGATCGATAGTTTGTGGTATCCCTGCAACTCCCAGCGTGTAATCCACCACACGACTTCGAACCTGTCTTGCCGCTCCTTGGGACTGCATACAGCCTGGAGCAGTGAGCCCATGCCGTTCACTATCCCGGTGCATCTCTAGCATGAGCATCCAGGTAGGGCTGCACATCTTGCAGCCAGTGTGGCTTCATCTCCCAGTACCCATGCGTATTCTCGGTCTCAACTCGCTAAGCCCCGAACCAAGAGCTGGTAGCGGGCCTCCGGCTGTGGCAATGTGCCTGTTCTCTGCCCAGGCAGGCAATTCTGGCGACGACGACCAACATCTAATACAACAAGACCCATGTTTGATGAGAATGGTGCCAACCAGGAAAGGCAAGCGACGGCCCATCCCCGCTGACTGACTCCTCACTTGGTGTGAACGCAGTTCAGCACGCCAAGATGGGATTCCTCTTATATGCTCTCCTCGCTCGCTGAGTGTGCTGACATAGTCCTTCTTCTCCTCTATCAACTCTCTCTCCGTTCATCATCCAGAGAAGGCTCGGTTCCAGGCCTCTTGCAGACATTTTGTTTGCGTCCTTTCATTGATTCTAGTATCACCACGCTCGTTGACTACACAGGCCTCGGCCATCTTACACTCTTTCCAGCTTTTACAGCGAATACCCATCTGCAACCTAATCATGTCTGTCGGTGCTCTTAACGGATACTGGGGCCAGCACGGCGTGCCTGGTGTTGAGCGTCTCGCCAATTACTGTGACTCCGGCATCGAGTACGTTACCCTCGGCTTCGTCAACAAGTCGCCCGAGAACGACGAGTCCGGCTACCCTGGCACCAACTTCGCTGCCCACTGCTGGGCCGAGACTTACTCCAATGAGCAGGGAGTCTCTTCAAGCCTTCTTAGCCACTGCCCAACCATCCAGGAGGATATCCCTTACTGCCAGGAGCGCGGGGTGAAGGTTCTTCTCAGCATTGGTGGCCACTACGATGACGGTGACAACAACTACGCCGTCACTGGCACACAGAACGGTGTTGAGTTCGCCGAGTTCCTCTACAAGGCTTTCGGACCTTACGAGGAGGGTTATGAAGGCCCCCGTCCCTTCGATGTGGCCGGCAGCGACGTTCACCCTAGTGTCGACGGTTTCGACTTCGACATTGAGGCTGAACTTGGTAAGCTGATGCTCAATGGCCTTAAGCATGGCGTTGACTAACGATTGACAGACAACCGCGGCTACATTGCCATGGTCGAGACACTCCGTGAGCTCGACTCCTCTCTTTTCATCACTGCTGCTCCTCAATGCCCTACTGGTGATGCTTGGTTCTACCTCAAAGACCTCATCAACGAAGCCGAATTCGATGCCCTCTTCGTTCAGTTCTACAACAACGAACAGTGCGAGCTCTACTCCGAGACTGGCCTCAACTACTTCTCCTGGATCGATGTCATTGAGAACAGCCAGAAGAGCCAGAACGCCAAGCTCTTCTTCGGTCTCCCTGCCAGCATGTCCGCCGCCAGCTCCGGATATGTCCAGCCGGGCGACGTTGCCTCGCTGATCTGCTACGCCCGCAACCTTCCCAGCTGGGGTGGTGTCTCTCTCTGGGATCTTGGACGTGGCGCTGAGAACATTGTCAGCGCCAACCGCAACTACATCGACGTTGTGCAAGACGCTCTCCTCGGCATCGGCTGCCCTGTTGAGACTGAAACTATCACTGCCGCCCCGACCCCAACCGCAACCACCACTCCTGGCGTCCCTGGCAATGGCACCATCACTACCCGTCCTCCGCCTATTACGACTACCGAGAGCATGACCACGAGCACCCTGACCACCACGAACACCTACACCATCCCCTGCCCTGACGTGAAGTCTTGCGATGGCGGCAGCTATATTACTACCAAGGTCGTTGATGTCTACACCACCATCTGCCCCGTTGGCTGGAAGCCTACCGTCACTGGCTACCCCATCGCACCCAAGCCTACAGGCCCAGCTGGCGGTGACAAGCCTCACGGTGACAAGCCTCATGGTGACAAGCCTCACGGTGACAAGCCTCACGGCGACAAGCCTCACGGTGACGTGCCTGAGGGAGATAAGCCAGAGGGCGACGTGCCGGAGGGAGATAAGCCCGAAGGCGATATTCCAGAGGGTGAGAAGCCTCATGGCGACAAGCCTGAAGGTGACAAGCCAGAGGGAGACAAGCCAGAGGGTGACAAGCCGGAGGGAGACTACGATAAGACCACCACCATTGTCGTGCCTCCCCCAACCGGCGTCGTGACCCCTAAGCCTCAGGGACCGACTGAGACTCCTGTCACCGCGGGTGCCTCTGGCCTCGCAGCCGGCCTCTCTGGCCTTCTCGCCATCGCGGCTTTCCAGGTCTTCGTCCTGTAATGTGTCTGTTTCATTGACGCTGCTCTTCTCCTCAGTCTGCCTCTGCCTCTCGCTCGTGGTGAGGTGGAGACCGAACCGAGTATACTTTTGTATAATTTTGAAAGATATCTATCTGGCGACAACCCTTGCCATTAGCCATGAAAATACGAGGATGACAAGGAAAAGTCTGTTTGTTCAAGCCATTAGCCTCGTCGCAGCCTTCCATGTGATGTCATGCCAATTTCGCACACATGTCGCAGTGGTCGACACACAATCGTTGCATTTTACTCAATGAGAGGACCTGAATTAGAAGTCTAGAGACCCTGCTGTCGCCTATTCAGGGACTTAGAGGACTAGGATGCCAGAACAAGCACATTGACATCGACCCCACGTGTTTGCACGTTTGGCTGTTGAATGCGTAGTGCCCGGAATTGCCAAGCTGTTCTATGCTAACTACGATTTGGCAATGCGAGCCTTGTATGGACTAGCATTCGGCGTCTGCCATCTTCTAAAGTGGCTCAAAATTAGTAAATCAACGTGTCTCGCAAATCAACCGATCATCACTCTGGTCCATAACCTTCGTCGACCGGGGAATGTAGACGCTGGATGCGAATTTGAGCCTCGGTGATATCGGATCGGAAATAAGTTATGCTCTCTGTTACCCTTAAGCAGTTAATTACGCTTCGGAAATCTGTGAGTCCTGACAGTCCGTGGAGTGTTGTGCAGAAGCGAGGGGCGGCGATGACGTTGCTACCTCGTCGTAATATTACGGCGCAGCCCTCCACCACAATGGTGGTAAAGTTGCAGCAGCAGTGGCCACTGCGAGACAAGCCCACCTGGGATAAAGTAGCGGGGAACGCTCATCACGGTCGTTCGCGCACAACCATCAACGTTAGACTTCGTGTCTTCCAGGTCACCTTATTCATCTACCTCGCCCTTCACCACCTACCGGAGGGAATCGACGCGCAAGACGCTGCCCTTTCGCGGGCGTCATCTCCCAAACTCTCTTCTTTAACCCTAGCTTCGAGTCTGAATACGCCAGGCCCGCCCTCATTTTCACCATCGCGAGTTCCAAGTCCTGTCTCTGGCCCCTCTCTTCAACGACCCGCCCCGCCTCTCGGCGGTCCTCCCGTACCGCCTAGTTGTTCCAATTGTCTCCCCTTTTAGGTCTCGTCCCTCCAATATCGATTCCCCCAACCTTAAGCGGAGAGCTTCGACATCGCCCATACCTGGCTTCAACCCCCTCTCCTCCAACCACAGGCGCACGTCCTTCTACTGCATCGTCAACGACACGGCAGCTCTGTGCATTGCTAAGTGGCCCATCATGTCGGACACTGGTGACAGGTACGTCTTTCATGTGCGGGACATGGTGCATTGTCGCTCGGACTTGTTGTTGGCCCTTGCGCTTAGTGCTCTAGAGCTTGTGCCATCATACGAGGGCTTCCCAAAGCTTGATGCGACCGATGCTCACATTGCACTCTGTTCTCTTTCATGAATCTAGCAGTGACTAACCCAGATTGGCGTTGGTAGTGTCACGCACAAGCGTTCCAAGTCATCGGCTGCCCTTTCTCTGTTGCGACGCGAGAAGACCAGGGAGGACAACGACTCTGGATCCGAAGACGGGCGATCGAACACTGGAAGCACCTCTGCACCCAAATCGACATCTAAGCTTGCTGTCAGCAACAACGGCAGCTCCTCTGCCACCAACATGGCTCAGCAGCCTGGTGGCCGCGGCCAGTCTAGCTCCAAGCTCTCGACTTCGCCAGGTGGCCTGAGCAGGACCCCTTCAGCGGCAGCGCCCCGAACGAGTCCGGTAAACGAAAAGGGCGCGACTCTCGAACAGTCAGTAAAGAAGTTCCGGATCGTCGAGGCCTTGCGCAGTGGTGATACAGCGTCTATCTCGAGGGCGATCCGAGAGACTGCCGAAGGTGGCTCACGTACTAGCATCTCGTCTCTCTCCGGTGGCGCGACGCTCGAAGACACCACGATCCTGCACCTCGCCATCCAATGCGCGGAATTCCCAGTTGTCGAATATGTGCTCTCAGACGGCGCCGGTACTCTCGACCTCAATGCCCGCGACAAGGAAGGCAATACCCCGCTTCACGTTGCTGCTGCCCAAGGACGGACGCCCGTCGTAAAATTGCTTCTGGAGCAAAAGGATATCAATGATGCTGCTACGAACGTTGCGGGCAAGATGCCGATTGACCTTGCGCGAAATCCCGAGATTTTCCAACTCCTGCAACTGTCTCGCTCGCTCTTCACAGATGCCAAGGTTAAGCAGGTTCAGGCCCTGATCGCCGCAAATGACTACGAAGCGCTTGCTCAGGTTCTCGAGGAACCTCGCCTGAAGACTGTTATCGACATCAACAGCCCCGAGTTTGCCTCCGAGCCCATGACCATGCAGTCCGGAGGAACACTGCTGCACGAAGCCGCACGGAAGAAGAACATGAAGCTCATCCAGGTGCTGCTTCTGCACGGTGCTGACCCTTTCCGCCGTGATAGGAAAGGCAAGCTACCTCAAAACATCACAAATGATGACTCCGTCAAAGCGATTCTCAAGAAGTCACCGGCAGCTGTGGCTGCGCAGCGCGGCATTCAGGAGAAGGCAGTCCTGGGTCATGCCGCCTCGCAAGGGGCAGCTACTGGCGGCGGCTTGCCTGATGCTGTTGCGGGACGTGAGGCGCGCGAGATGAAGGGATACTTGAAGAAGTGGACCAATTATCGCAAAGGATACCAATTACGTTGGTTTGTCCTGGAAGATGGTGTGCTCAGTTACTACAAGCACCAGGACGACGCCGGCTCAGCCTGCCGTGGTGCGATTAACATGAAGATTGCACGACTTCACATGCCACCGGACGAGAAGACGAAGTTCGAGATCATCGGAAAATCCTCCGTCAAATACACCCTCAAAGCCAACCATGAAGTAGAGGCAAAGCGCTGGTTCTGGTCGCTGAATAATTCGATTCAATGGACGAAAGACCAGGCTCGTGAGGAGGAACGTCAGGCTGCCCGCAGTGCTGAGCTTCTCAAGCAGGCAAAGGCGGAACAGGGTGGCGCTCTTTCAGTACATGATTCTCACAGCGAGAGCGCAAGCATGTCTGATCTGCGACGCAACAGCTCGCAGTATCCGTCAAGGTCCCTCTCGAGCTCTAAGATGCCCAGTCACAGACATGAGGGCGCCGGCGCAAGCACTGTGGCCAGCGATGACGACTTTGCGGACGCTGGTACTGACGGAGACGCCATGTCAAGGCTGCACAGTCATATGGGCGGCGCAATGACTTCGGGAGAGGGCGATGACGACGACGACTATGGAGACGACGCCAGCGGTGCGCATGAAGCACCAGGCGCAACCAAGGATGCTCTGAACATCACGGCTCAATCTGCGAAGCTGCAGCTTGAGACCATGTCACATGTCCACTCTGCTCTGTTAGCTGAAGTGACGCAAAGCCCAGCTACACCTGTGTCTGATAAACAGATCACACAGGCTCTGTCGACCTACGACGCAGCCATTCGTAGTCTGACCGGACTCGTCGGCGATCTTTTGCGCATTTCCAAGGATCGAGACGCGTACTGGCAATATAGACTAGAGCGTGAAGCAAGTATGCGCCGCATGTGGGAAGAAAGCATGGCGCAGGTGGCACGTGAACAAGAAGAGCTCGAGGCGCGGGTCGGTGAAGCAGAGGCGAAGCGAAGGATGACGAAGAGGCAGCTGCGCGAAGTAATGGAAACAGGTGTGAGCGGTACCCCGACATCCGAAACAAAGCAGCTACAGCCAGCCGAGGACGACGACAGGCCCATGACAGCTATCTCACGCAGACAGACCATCATCGAGCAGATTGACCTTTCTGATGATGAGTCTGCGGATGAGGAAGAGTTCTTCGATGCTGTTGATGCTGGCGAAGTAGAAGTTTCCGAAATGCCACCAGAAGACGTCGTACCTGACAAGAAGGAGCTTGTGGTCGTCAAGACAGGAGGCGTCGACATCAGCTCGTCGTTTAAAGGCTACGAAGGAGGTATCAGGACAAGGCTCAAGATGGACGAGGATAATCGACCAAAGGTGTCCCTTTGGGTATGTGATCACACCAAGTACTCGGTCGCAATGATCAGTCACTGACAAATACTATAGGGCGTTCTCAAGTCTCTGATTGGCAAAGATATGACCAAGATGACCTTGCCAGTCTCCTTCAACGAGCCAACATCGCTGTTGTACCGGAATGCCGAGGATATGGAGTACACTGATCTTTTGGAACTCGCTGCGGAACGTACAGACTCTATTGAGCGAATGATTTACGTCGCTGCTTTCGCGACAAGTGAGTTCGCCTCTGCTCTCGGCCGTGTCGCGAAGCCCTTCAACCCCCTGTTGGGTGAGACGTTTGAGTACGTTCGACCCGACAAGGGCTATCGCTTTTTCACCGAGCAAATCAGCCATCATCCCCCAATCGGTGCTGCTTGGGCCGAGTCACAAAATTGGACTTACTGGGGAGAGTCGAACGTCAAGTCCAAGTTCACCGGAAAGTCATTCGACATCAACCATCTTGGTACTTGGTTCTTGAGGTTACGTCCTGCATCAGGTGGCAAAGAAGACTACTACACTTGGAAGAAGGTATCACAATCGGTTATCGGCATCATCACTGGAAATCCGACAGTGGACAACTACGGGCCAATGGAGATCAAGAACTGGACAACTGGAGAAACCGCATATCTGGAATTCAAGGCACGTGGCTGGAAAGCATCGAGCGCTTATCACATCACTGGTCGCATTGTGGACTCAGATGGTAAGACGCGTGTCAGCATGGGTGGTCGTTGGAACTCACGGCTGTATGCCCGCATCACTCCTGGATATGAGGCCGAGATGGACGCACCCGCGAAGGAGAGCAGCAAGGAGGTCTACAAGGGCAGCATGACCGATACCAACCGGGCATACCTGGTTTGGCAGGCAAACCCGCGCCCGGAGAAGTTCCCCTTCAACCTCACACCCTTCGCGGTCACCTTCAACCACCTCGACGACAACCTTAGGCCGTGGATTGCACCGACTGATTCTCGCCTGCGCCCCGATCAGCGTGCTATGGAAGAGGGCGAGTACGACTTTGCGGCTACAGAGAAGAACAGACTCGAGCAGAATCAACGCGCGAGACGGCGGGAGCGAGAAGAAAGAGGCGAGGAGTTCGTCCCGGCGTGGTTCACAAAGGCGAAGTGCGAGATCACGGGCCAACCTTTCTGGCAGTTCAATGGGAAGTACTGGGAACGACGAGATATGGCTGGGCCGGAGGGTTCACCGGAGAAGGCATGGGACGGTCTTGAGCCTGTCTTTACAGATCCTGAGTAAGGTAGACAGTCGCAAGGAGAAGAGATAGGGATGTTTGAGTACCTTGATTGCAAGTGTGCAGATGATGGGGGGCTGCTTATCGAAGTGTTTGAAGATGACAGAAGCAAAATCAAGATCGAATGAGAACAAACAACTGATGGAGTGCGTGTACGGCATGTACCGTAGTCCCCGTACCCTCGGGCCAGTAGACACGAGCATAATTTATGGTTCGGTTCAGCTGATTCATTCAAGGCGAGTTACTACTCCTGTTGATTTGAACCTTAGCCTTGGGTCCTGCGCCTTGGGTCTTGAAGGGCTGCCCCACCACGATCCGAGCCTCGGCATCTCGCTCCGGCGGGATTCAGCGCTGTGACACGGGCCGTTGAACACCGTCCTTTAACCTCCGACCCAAATTATTTCACTCCTGAGCTCAAACGATACAGTTGCAATTCGTCATATCGCTCAGTGTATCCATTATCTTCAACATTGAGACTCGAAGCACCGGACAGGAAGCCGTTACGCAATCGAATCGCGACAGACGACACGCGTAGCAGACAAAAGGTTGGGCCGGATAAGACCACGATTACTCGGGATCAGAACAGCTTCACCAAAGATGGCGGGCGAAGACAGAGTCACGCTGTTAAGGCCTCAGCCGAGGGATACAAGCAAGGCGCCGATCGAGAATGACCTTGAGGTGCTCGAGATCGGCGTTCTGGGCAAGGTATGTTGCAGCCTCTCAGCCCTTTTCTCGTTCCGGCTCAGTGCGACTTGCAATTGATCACGAGTTTCAATCTACCGCGTTATCTTCATTCAGTACTGACTTTCTGAAAAGGATATTTTCACAAATGTTCGACCGTTATGGCACCCCCCAGGTGCCAGGGGCATCTACGGTGGTGCCGTTATTGCCCAGTCTCTCGCCTCGGCCCAAGAGACTGTTCCGGACGATTTCCTACCTCACTCCTGCCACTGTTACTTTCTCCTTGCCGGCGACTCCTCAGTTCCGATTCTCTACCACGTCGAGCGTGTCCGCGACGGACGATCATTCGCCACACGCACAGTCCAAGCTCGTCAACGCGGTCGGTGCATCTTCACCACCACGATCAGCTTCGTGAAGGACGTGGGCGGGAAGGGTGGTCAAAAGCAGGTCTCACATGCGCAGCAATTGCCGGAGGGTGTTTCAGGAACTGTACCTCCCGTCGAAGAGGAAGATCCGGAGAGCTTAGAGGGCGCGCCCGTGGAGAGCAGGAGGATCAAGATGGCTGGGAGTGAAGGTGAAGTCTGGGAGAGGAAGTGCAGATCCTGGACTAGGGCGAAGGGCAAGATCTCACCGAACGGAGGTCGTCGCGCTCACCTCAACGCATTGGCCTACATGACTGATAGCTACTTCATCGGCACGGTCTCCCGCGTCCACCGCCTCTGGCGTTTTCCCTGGCGACCATCTGCCGTCCCTTCCCTGCCCGACGCGCAGCGCAAAGCCGTCGAGGACGATTCCTGTGGCGAGGATGGACTGACGCTTAAGGAGTGGGAGGATAGACCACAAGTTGGCATGCAGGTCAGTCTGGATCACAGCATCTACTTCCACGAGCCGAGTAGGGTGACGGCAGATGAGTGGATGTTTGTTGAGATGGAGAGTCCGTGGGCTGGAGACGGACGCGGTGTCGTTACACAGAGGGTCTGGGGAAGGGATGGAACACTATTCGCAACGTGTTTCCAAGAGGTGAGTTCAATGCTCTTTCTTTGCGATGTGTGTCTACATGAGATGCTAACTATATTGCAGGGTGTCGTAAGGCTCAAGAAGGATGGCACAGAGAACGCTACAAAGCTGTAGACAATACCTGGATGGGAAGCGAAGACGCAGAAGGTCGTGCTGCCTCCTGCGTCTTGAGAGATGGCATAGAGTTGACACATGGTAGACAACGCACATCGGCCATATAATGTACAAGACCAGAGCTCCATACTTATTTATGATAATTCATTCTTGAAGTCTACTCAAGTGTTGGGACTTATGATCCTTTAATTCTCCATCGTCGTGTGTTCTCAAGTGAGAAACGAACAGTTGCGATCTGCAGAAGCTTGAGGATGAACGTTTCCCCTTGCCTTCATTTTGCAGATCATTTGTTCGTTCGTTGTCAGGATCTTCAAAATTATGTCATGGCCACTACCTTGACGGACTAAATTGCAGGTAGGATTGGGACCCTGGCTCGTAGTCACTGGACAAGCTTTCAGACCCCTGTAGGCGGCTTCCGAGTGTCACGGAACAAGGGGCAAGCAAGTCTCCTATCTGCCGCGGAAACGCGCTGATGAATTGATTAGTGGCCGACCAAAGAACATTCTAGCGGACCACGGACTTCACACGGTCCTACAGGCTGCCTTGTAGGATGCTGTGTTCCCCGTGCGAAGACGCTCGACTAGCGGTGGTGAGCACTGGACAACGATGACGATGGAAGGCTTCCCACAGATGTCGCGCTAAGACTGATGGTGACTAGATCAGGCAGGGCAGTGTTAAGTGTGACCATGTGCGCAAACCCGAAGCGTTGTATGGAAAGCGTCCCTTCAAAGGATCTGGAAGGAATAACACGCTAAGTTGTGCCTTCAACCTTGCACAGCCAGTATGTGATTGCGTCCTCATGATCGAATATGGCTGATACTGGAACACGTGCACGAAAGTTGACAAAGGGCACGGCTGAATCGGGCGCATTCTAACTTCTAAAATGTGGTGGCTCCGCTTGGCAACTCGAGGGATCCGATTGAGGCGAAACTGTTTCCCGTAATTCGGGTTAGCTGAGGCTGAAAAGTGGTCCAGTCAATTGAGGCCAAAGTCAGTCCATCGTTAGCTCAGGCTTTCCCTAGCTGACTTTGGGTTGTCAAAGAGGGAAATAGGATGAATGGATCCTAAGCGCCGGGGCAGCTGGTGAGATGACCAGAAATTAGAGACGAGACACTTGATCAGCGAATGTCTCACCGACTTGCGACTCGATGTGAGGCATGCGTTGTGGCGGGCGGTTCTCGCTTCGTGTTCAGACCCTGTTTCACCATGGCGTGCACGTTTGGGTGTCGGCGTGAGTCGTCATCGGGATTTAAACTCGCCGATGAGTTAAGGACAAGGTTATAGCTGCAGGCAGTGCTGACGCTTGGCAGCGCGCCACTGGTTCGGGGCTTGGGATGGATGGTGCCAGTGGTGGACGGATTGAAGGCCTGCGCTGATCAAGGTGCAGCTCCGGGACCGAATGGGGGCCGTTACAGTGGCCGCACGTGATTGCCCAGGCACCGTCTGCGACGTTGGTTCACACCGTTAGGCCACTTGGGGTCACCGTAGGGGTCTTCTCAGGCGACCTGCCGCCCTGCACGTCATCCTGGACGCCAACCCCTGAGATGCAAGATCAAGCTGCATCGTAGGACTCTGCTTTGACGAGGTCGAGACTGACACAGTTTTGTTGGTGACTTGTCGAAAGGGAAATCTCACGAAACACCTGGCAGCTATACAATGCCTGGTATACACACAAGGACTCGCGAGAGCCGGGGTCGCCCAGAAAGGCTGGCTGGCTGGCCCCGCTGAGGTCGTCACCGGCCATCCATCCTCTCTTCCTTCGATCGTGCATCCACTCCAGGAGCTACGGTTGTTGTGTGTACCGGGGTGCCTTGGCTGAAGGAAGACTAAAGCCACCAGCTACGCGATGAAAGATGAATGCCATGTCCGGTTAGAGTCCCGTGCGACCAGACGATCCCCCAAAATCTCCATAAGTAAAAGAGGACTCTCGTCCTACGTTGTATGATTGCTTACAGTTCAGCTCAACCTCTTATACCACCGATCGCGACCCTGGTCCTTTTTCCGAAACACGGTCCTATCCCGTATTTGCTCTCGCCTAGGAAAGCTCAACACTCGTCAACTTCGCTCCTCCATACTTCTTGAGCCTGACGTGAGCCAGGTGCCACCTTGCTTTCTTTCCTATTCTTTGTCTTCCTATTCTCGGATCTTTAGGTTCATTCCCCTCGCATTTTTGGGACAACATCGATTTGCTAGTATTGTTAATTTCGTCCTTTACACTTTCGCGCCGTCGACACCCCGGTCGCAACCGCATTCCTATCCTATCCTATACTCAAGCGTCAGTGAGAGACACAGCTGCCCAGCATGCACGCATGTCTTCTCACTCTCGCCGTCGCGGGCTTCGCCTCGGCAGGGCATGTCTCCATGTCGCTCAGTCGCGAGCGCTTCAATCTTAACCTCCCAGCCTCCATCACCCGCCGACAGACCAGCAATTCTACAGGCAACAGCATCCTCCTCGAGGCAGTAAACAACATAACGGGAGGTGGTTACTACGCAGAGTTTGGGATTGGCACGCCACCGCAGAGTATTGGCTTCTTGCTGGACACTGGTAGCAGTGATACGTGGATGAACTCGGCCGAGTCCGACCTTTGCAGCAGTACAAGCTTGCAAAGATTGTACGGGTTCTGCTTAAAACCATGTAGGGCTCACAGACTGAACTTGACATACAGATATTGTGGTGGGTTACTGACATGAGACAAACAGTTGATCCGGACAGCAGTTCGACGTTTGAGACTATCGATCGAAATGGCTTTGATATCACTTATCTCGATGGCAGGAACATCATGGGCAACTACATCAACGATACCGTGACGATTGGAGGCGAGAAAATCGTGGGACAGCAGCTCGGTCTCGCCCTCGACACAGTGCGTCCTGCCGGCATCATGGGTCTTGGTTTCAGCAAGAACGTGGCCGCTAACAGCGAATATCCTACTATCGTGGACAACATGGTCTCGCAAGGCCTGATCGATACTCCGGCATACAGTCTTTGGCTTGTGAGTTCCCGTTGCCGCTCTCAGCGTTTATTGGCGAAAGCATGCACAGCACTAACGGAATGGACTCAGAACACCATCGAGTCTGATGAAGGCAGTATTCTTTTCGGCGCCATCGACCAAAAGAAGTTTGTCGGCAGTCTCGCCACAATGGACCTCCATCCCGACGAGCTTAGTGGTCAGGACGAGGCTCTTCACTTCAACGTCAAGCTAACCGGCTTTCACGCCAATACCCCTGACAATGCTGACGATATCGACCTGAGCAACCTTGACTCGTTTGCCGTCCTTGATTCAGGCTCTACCATCTGCCTCATGCCCGACGACCAGGTTAAGGCCATCCACGAAGAATTCGGCGTTGTGGCTATTGACGGTCTACTCGCGCCCTTTGCCGACTGCGCATGGCGCGGTGACAAGGGCAAGGGTTACTCCTTCGACTTCAAGTTCGAGGGCAAGGTTATCCGTGTGCCTATGAGCGAAATGATTGTCAACGCCTATGAGGAGATCCAAGAGGAACTCATGCGCGACCCCGAAGCCCGCCGCCTCTTCGGTGACTGGGATAGCGTCTGCATCTTCGGCATCGGTAGCACCGCCGACTTCGGCTTCGAGGGCGACGGCTTCACTCTCCTCGGCGACACCTTCCTCCGATCTGCATACGTCGTCTACGACCTCGCAAACGAACAACTCGGCCTCGCGCAGGCCGTCCACGACAGCGACGAATCCGATATTGTCGACATCACCTCGGGCGACCTCCCTGAGGTGCAGGGCGTTGAAGGTCAGTCCGACCTCCCAAAAGACCCTGAGGATTCTGAAGACGACAACGATCAAGATCAAGATCAAAATAACGATGATGATCAAGATGATGATCGTCAAGGATCCGAGGGACCCGTCACGCGCACAGTTACGGTGTCATCTAACCAGCCAACAGGTGCGGATTTCGGCGACGACGACGACGATGCGGCCATCCTCCTCAGCAACCCTTTCAGTGAAGGAGCACCAGCCGCCGTCGGCTTCATGGGTTTCATGGCCGCGGTCATGGTCATGTTGTAAGCGTCCACAGCTTCCGCAAAACCTGTACTGAGTATCATCAACAACACTGGGCTTGGGATCTGTTCGCAAAGAACAAACTGTACATAATGGGAACGGCATACCTGTATATATAACCTACAAAGACGCATTAGACCGGGCAAAGTATTCACGACACTGGGGCTGAGTTGGGTACTGTATTCCTGCATATCGAGCATTTGGCATCTCTTGGATACCCTCGTTATATCAATCAAAGGCAATTATTGTTCATCGCTCGTGATCTTTCTTTGACTTGTGATTTAAATTCGATTTCGTTTATGAATAAAACGATGAATTCATGACCACACTCCAAGGACCTTGGTTGCACAAGCCTCAGAATGAAATAACAGTCCCGAACTCCAGCCTTCTCCGGATCAATGGTATAGTGCTCTATTCCTGTCCGTAAAGCCTCTCAACGCTCAGTCCATCTTACTGTATCGCTCTCTTGCCTTATCCTGCACAGTGTTGACGTAGTCCTTGTACGTTCCCGTCGTCTTCCTCTCGGCCACTGCCGCTGCATCACCGAGATTGGCACCCTCTGCGCCCAGACCGGCGCCTTCTTGATACGCAGTCGTCGCAATTGCTTCGGTACGCCCGGCGCCGTCGGCACCCAGACCTGCTCCGGCAGTCCATCCCATCTTCGCAAGCATCCCTGCACCTTTTGATGCTGGTGCAGTAGGCTTGCTCGCCTCGGGCTTGGTGGCCTTGATCTCTGCTTTGGGTGCTTTGCTGCTGTTGGCGCCTTGTTCGGCGGGCTTCTTGGGTTGATTGAAAGCCTGACGGCGTTCCTTGGCTCTGTCACGATACTGTTGCTCCGAAGACTCTTCCGCTGGCGGTTTCCCACGTCTTTTGTCTCTGGCCGCTAGTCGAGGCAGTGCCGCAGTGACTAGCTTCTCGTCCTCCGTGGCATTCTTGTGATTGCGGGACCGTTCATGAATATTGACCTCGTCGACGGACTTGTACTTGCGCATGCAGATGAGACACATGAGTCTTTCCCTATCAACATACGAGACAGGGGTCACGCTTTTGTCGGGCGACTGCGAACGATTTGGCGTGGCAGCAGCGGCCGCGCCAATGGTAGACCCCGCGAGCGAAATCTTGATGGGCGCATTTGGATCCGACTTTGGTGGACTTTCCCTCACGTCGGCGTCACCCGAGCCCTCCTTTGCAGCTCCGCCTTCGTGGAGCTCGTCGTGCTTCTTCTGCCACAGAGCCATTTGACCGCCCATCGGTGCAGCGGTTTTCTTGACAATCGGACCGCTAGCAGATCCTTCTGCTTTCCTCTTTTTGGCTCTCTTCTGCTCCGCAGATTCTTCGGCTGCGCTGCGTTTCTGGCCGTCCTGTGGTGGCTCCGTGGTGACCAGAAGCTGGCTAGGATAGAGGTGATGATCACGATATCGGACGCGGAGTGCCGGGTTGAAGAGCGGTAGGAACGACTGCCGCTCCACGTATTCGTCCAGATCTCTCTCTTCTGGCAAGAACACGCCCATATGGATAGTGGCAATGCTGACTGCACAACCTGCAACGTTGAACGAGCGTGCCAAGTTGAATTTCGCCAGGGCTGCTGTGGCATCTTCGAGAGTCCAGAATTCCGCAAATCCGTACTTGAAGGACTCTTCGGTGTTGACGTCCCTCATGAGGAATACTCTATGCAACGAGCCTTCGCGGGCCCCTAGGCTGGAGTTATCGCTACCTGGTGCTGTAGACTTCAATTTGGGCGCGCCGCTATCCGCAGTTGCCTTGGAACGATCGGGCTTCTCGCGCTCAAGCCGCTTCATGTCCGCTGCAAGCATGCTTTCATTGACAAATGACGCGAGTGGGTATATCACGAGTATTTGGGAAGGGCTATCGGATGCGTCAGCAGCGCCGGTCAGGCTCTGCTGCCAATTTGACTCTATTTTGACATTAGAACACAATGCTTTTTCTGTGAATCAGATGAGCTTACCCATCGGAGTCGCGTCGCAGATTTTACATTGCGTTCGGGTTGGGTAATTGGAGAAATTGCACTGCGCATGGTCAGAAGAGGAGCACCCCGCATGATCAATCAGGGCTAACATACCGAAGGGCACCTCCAGTTGCCGGCAGCTTGAGGTTTCGAGTCCCACTCTTCGCGCCGTCTAGCGAAATGCACATATGCTTCAATCTTGCCATCTGGGCTTGCATCAGCGTTGTTCTGTAATGGAAGAAGCAGCTTTGGGTAGTGTTCGTCCACAAAGGCCACGGCATTGTCCAAGTGCTCGAACTGGACAAAAGCCCGTCGCTGGCCTGTTGAAGTCAGTACCCCGTTCGGTGCTACAGATGTTACCCTTGCGTACCTCTTGATGACTGGACTCGAACGTCTATAGTCGGAAACTCCATCGCGATTGAGTGATGAAGTAAACTCTCGCGTAGCTGTGGAGCTCAAAATTAGCTTTTGGTGTTCGATAGCGAAGCGAAGCGATGATTTTGAAGCGAGATCCTCCTCGATCAAAGCGTTCCGACAATGGAACAGCATCATATGCTCAGAGGCTGGGCAGTGATCGAAAGGTGACGGGCAGGCGTCGAGATCCGGCTGTGTTTCCACGGGTGACCAACCTCGCTTGCCGATATACTATGTGGAAGCTCTTCGAGAATGACCGTATCGTTTGGCTGTCCAGCATCTCTCGTCGGGCTCCGTGACCAACTTCTTCTGCGACTTCTCGAAGGCGAGTGCGACCTTCTGCGGTCCCTGTCTCTCTCATTGTAGTGGTCGTGCCGTGATCGTCCTTCACCTCGGCGAGGTTCATCGTACATCTCGCTATAGTTGCCAGCATCGAAGTCCTTCCGCCTCTCATCAGGTCGGAAGTCGTCCCTGCGGTCATGATAGTCGTCCTCGCCATAACCGTTGCCGGCTTCATTCCTGGCACGACTGCGATAGTTTGCGCCTGGCGACCTGGGATAGTCTTGTCGTCCCAATCAAGGAAGTTAGCCTTGTCGCCCATACGTCATGGTTATGGAAAGCAGGTCTCCGCCTATTTTGTGCCTTGGGAAGCCATCGCGGATCATGTGTGTTTACCCTGCCGTCTGTAGGAGTCTTCTCGCCGATCGTCGTAGTCAGGCTCCAGATCGCGGCGCCGGCCGCGATCGGGCATGCGCCGCCTGTCGTCGTGCTCGGACATATCGTTTGCTCGTGTCTTAGTGCGATGAAGTCGGCTCAACGATGCTGGAAATGCCTACTGGCTCGGCAGTGGTGGAAAACAAGTAATCATGCGAGTGTGTTGGATCCGTGCATGTTTGGTGGAGGTTGACGGTAGCTGCGTGATGGATGACCCAGTTTTGGCGGCGGCTGCCGCTAATAAAGCGCCGCCAATGACATCCAAAGCGGCACATTCACTCACTCTATCTACATACATCATCCCTTCAATCCCCTGAGGATAGTGAGCTCTGACACATCAATCATTCGCCACGTGGGGGTGTACAAGTGAAAATGGCGTCGTCTCAAGCAGAAGAGGTGTGGGAAATGGTTGACGAAGGTTGCTTTGTCGGCTTGACCAATGACCATCTCAAGGTCGAACAGACCATGGACAAAGTCCGGAGTCCAGCGGCTGGAGCGATCGTCTTGTTTGCTGGTGAGTCTCACTTGAGCGTTATTTCTTTACTCGGCCAGCTCTGACCAGCACCTATGGTAGGTACCACAAGAGACAGCTTCGCTGGCAAGCCAGTAAAAGAGCTCCAGTACACAGCCTACAACAAGCTCGCGTTGAGGACAATGCTCGCAATATGCCAAGACATCAAGGCAAAACATGGACTACAAGGTATCGCAATGATTCATCGACTAGGCACTGTGCCGATTGGTGAAGAAAGCATCCTTATCGCAGTCTCCTCGCCACATCGCCAGGCGTCATGGAGGGCTGGCGAGGAGGCATTAGAGGAGTGTAAGTCCAAAGTCGAGGTCTGGAAGAAGGAAGAGTTCGAGGGCGAGGACGGTGTATGGAGGGCGAATCGGGATGGAGCTGTTGGCCAGAAAGTCACTGAATGATGATGTTGTTTCAATGGTTTGTACATATTTCGACTACAGCGTTGCGTTTGCACAATTTTTCTCTATATTTCGTAATTCATTACACGTCTCTCCCTTCCTTTTAAGTTCCTGATTGATATGGTAGCATCATGACGGGTCCTTCTGGTAGAGCGGCGGCGGCTCTTGAAGGTACTCAAATGGGCACGGTGGTGGATGCACGGTGCCATCATTTCGACCAAACATGACTGCAGTTCATCATGTTAACACCTGAGTTCGTTGCGTGTTTCGATCAGGTCACTTACCAATATGTCCAGCGTAGGCGTCTGTGAAGGTCTTGTCCACCCCAAGGCCCGCTGGGTCGATGTCCTCGGTCATCGCTGATGGGTACACCACGATGCCATATTCAGCATGCAGTATTCGCCAGAAGTCAAGAGGAAGACTGGCCATGACTTGTCAGGAATGAAATGCTGAGGTGATTGACCAATGTAGAAAGAGAATGCGTGCACTTACACGTATTGGCCACGCTTTACGCACGCATGGATGAATAGGCATGTCGTTTCCAGAACCAGTCGTCCTTCCTTTACTGCTTCATCGAGCTCTGTGTCCTCTAGTTTGTCGATCTTTCTCAATCGCTCTTTTGAGTATGCCATGGCGATTGACCATCCTTTTGCGATCTTGTCGACGTCTCGCTCTGGACAGTACGACATGGTGAAGGTCGTGGCTGTTATTGTACTTGGGTTCAGATACTGCTTCTGTGCGGTAAAATTGGCGACAGTGATTTCAGCCTTCTTTTCGGAATCTTTGTGACTTTTTACTGGAAGAGCGTGTCGCGGGGGGATTGTGGTGTTCATATAAGGTCATCAGGGGACCGATCGGAGTCGCAAAGTCCATCATGACCATCAAGGTGCAACCAACCAAAGAGGTTCACTTGCTTACAACAATTCATCCACACACCTCAACGGTCCTGACTAACTTGCCATGATAAATACCGCTCAAGCGCCTTTTTCGCGATCAATGGCGAATTTTGGAGCTAGTCTATGCAAGATCGTCCCCGTCTCAAAGCCGTTGGATTTTGGGGGTGAAGCATAGTGACGTTTACTGCGAGAGACTAGGTAGACGGCCATTTCAACACGATCAAAAAACACTGCAACAGATCTCAACACAGATATTCATTTCCAAGTCGCCGTGTATTCACTCTCCCTATCCATGCCCAATCGCCCAAGAAGTCGCTTTCGACCTCGTCCGCAACGCTTCCCTTCGGTCATCGTAACACCTTAGCTTCCTGTGCAGCTTCCTCCAGCATCAACCAATATCCATCTCCCAAGCGTCTCCATGTTTGGCGGAACCAGTGTTCGGTCTCTTTAAATCGTCTTTTTCACATAAAGTGCGATGGCAAGAATGCAGGAGGCCATGAGCACGAAGTAGCTGACCCAGAAAAGGCAAGTAGCTAGGACTCTGTAACAATGGGTGAAGAGGTATAGAAGACCCCACACGGTCAGTGCCGCGTAAAGAACTTCCTCGGCCAAGGTCTGGGGAGAGTCAAGCTCGAAATAGATTTCGCGATAGATTTGGAGTGGCACGCTCAGGACGCTGATGACTTTGAGTAGTGCGGTAGCCATGATGGCTGCGGTTTGGTGAACTTCGAAGGTTGATCTTGAGGCTCCGGATAGAGGTACTGGCGCTTTGTTCTGGGTTGTTGCTCCGTATGCCTTTGGTATAGATTTTGATGTTCGAAAGAGTGGTGAAGTCCGAAAGAGTGAGTTCTGATCGCTAAGATTGACAGTGTCCGTAGAGACATTCGATGCTTTCGAGCTGCTGTTAAACTCTTATATAGCTTTCTGCTTGAGCTCTGACCTCATCCCCCTGCCTCAATACAGAGTCACCGTCTCGTATAGCATACTTGTAGCCTCGTTGGTTTGTATGCAGGTGCAAACGGTGAACTACAAGCAAAGAACGAATACCAATCAGGACTCATGGCATTTCACTACGGTGAGACTGAAGCAAGCCTCATTGCTCTCTTCGCACACCCCAAGCACATGGTCAACCAATCGTCGTGAGAGTTGTTCCCGGAGAATGTATTACGATTCTCATAAAGCCGTAAATGCAACGTCATCAATAGCCTTTATTTGCGCTTGCCATTCACACAATCCTACAAGGATCTGAGTGTTTTCGTTTGAAGCCCTAAGCAGTGAGTTCACAGCCCTGTCGGCAGAAGTATCGATAGTAAGATACGACACAAATGTATACACACGGACCTTGCGAACGGGTAGTTGTTCCTAGACTGTAAATTGCAAGAGGACTTCACATCCAGCTTCAGGATTATGAGGATCTTGGGGCTATGTGGCTTTCTGGCCAAGATTCTCTTGTTGCTTCGCTCTCTTGAGCTGCCAAGTAGTATCATTTCACATAATTCTCGATGTGCCACTGGTCAACACAAGCAATTTGAGAAGTGGCGTTAGACGGCTCAAACGTCATAGCTTCGTTTTCCGTTCTAGAACGCATGACAGCACAAATCGACGTTGGTAGTCCAGGGTCAACCTCCATGCCGAACTAACCCCTAATAGACACAGCCAACAGCATGTGTGCTCATGTTCGCGGCCACTCCGAATATGATAGGTCATTCACGCTCTACGAAGACACCTTGCGCCTGTTGAAACACTCAGAGAAGAATGAGGTCCTGGGATAGACTGTCACTGAGACGAGCACATAATTGAACGCAGGGAAGACCGAGATAATATCGGATAACATTAATTACGGAATTTATAAATGAGACGTTGCGTCAAAGGCTCTCCTGGCCGTCTGATACCTGTTGCTCCAAAACAATCCAAAGATAGCTCGCTCATGGTATCATGCGCCCGTGACCGGCGCTGCATATGATTACAAACCAACCGACATAACACAGATAGCTCTCATAGAGCATAGTTTTCCGTATGCAAGAAAATCTCTTCTAGCTCTGGGTCACCCCAGATCTCAGCCTGCAGGCGTGCGACAGTGTTTGCAACGCCTACACGCATCGCTGCTGGTCCACAGACAAACACAGCCGTTCTTCGGCCAAGAATGCCGCGACCATCAGCACCTCCAGTTGCCCACTCCTTGAGCATGTATCCCAGATCGGGACGGCCATATTCTACACTCCAACCGCCATCGATCTGATGCGGCACCGGGAACGCGAAGCGCATCAGGCTCTTCTGGAACTCGGTAGGTGTCTCAGGGAAGCCGAAATCGAAGCCAGCTGGAGGGCCGAAGGTAGAGATAGGTCGCTGACGATCCGCTGCCGGCGCGTTAGACTCGCGAAGGTGAGCAAATTCTGGTGCTCGGATGGGGAAGTTTTCCTGGTTTGGGCTATTCCCAGGAAGTTTGTTTGGAGACGTTGGTGCATAATTGAAATGTGGTGATGAATCTCGCTTCCCAGAATTGAAGTGGAAGCCATCGCCACTGGTCGGGATAGTGAGGTGAGGTTTCTTGTCCACGGGGTAGTCAAGTCCCTCGAGCTTTCGTAATGACTCCTCAGCTGGAGTGTACTGACTATTGTGTTGTGGTTCGTGTTGTTGAGGTGGCATGTGGTGCGGTTGGAGGTACTTTTGTCGTGGAAGAGCCGTGATACGGTCCTCGTCTTCGGCACGTAGTTCCTGCTCCCGCTCAAAGTTTCCTCCAGCTTCGGCCTGGATGAACGCCGAGTTGCGCTTTGATGCGATGCCAGCGACGAAGCCATCAAGCTTGTCGTGGAAAACGTGGCTCAAGGCTCTTGCCGCAGCAGGGTTATGTAATGGACCAGTCATCTGTTGGCCTCTGTTGCGTACGGCAGATGTGACGAAGAACTTGCATGTCACACTCTCCGGTGGTGCTGCTTCGCGGCAGATTCGAAGCTCTTCTCTGAACCAATCCATGGCTTCCAACCTCTTAAGAGCCCAGACGACTACCACTTTTCGTGTGATGGCCTTGCCGTCGCGCATTCTCTTGATAAGATTTAGTAATTGCGACATGAGAGCTGTTACGCCACTGCCGCCTGCGATTAGGATGCAGGTGTCGAAAGCTGCCAGGTCACGGCGCATGCCTCCGTAAGGCCCATCGAGGAAGGCGCGATATGTGTGGAACGGTCCCTTCTCAATTGCAGTCTCGAGAACCTTGCGTGTGAATCCGCCATAAGGCTTGAAGACGACCTGGAGGTCACGATACTTCTCGCCGTATTCGGATGGGAAGTCTTCGCTGCAGAGGGAGGCGATGGTGAAAGGGTGATTTTCGAATAGGGAAATGCCTGGCATGCGGAGGTAGATGTATTGGCCGGGCTTCCAGCGCATCTGTGTTGGTACCGTGATCTTGATCGCGTTCTCTGCCATGAGTGTGACGGCGGCTTCATCGCCAACCATGAAGGACAGTCGACCAGGTCGCGTCCAGTTAAGCTTGAAGAACCGTAAGAAGTAGCAAACAGCCCAGATGATGACCGTTGCATAGAGATAACCCCAAGACATGAGGTAGTTCTTCGAGTGCCAAAACAGGAGGCCGACGTACGCCATCGCTACGGGCACGTGAAGAATGATGAACATCTCGTAAGCGATTCGTCGAATGAAAGGCAGCGATGCGACGCAAAGCCAGACGAGTGGCACCAGACAGGCAATACCTGTACCATATATGTAGCCGCTTCCTCCTTCGAAAAGACGCTGGAACACTTCCATGCCGTTGTCGTCCCAGACTGGCTGGATGTAGAACGGGACAGTATGAACGAGCGAGAGGAACAAGCAGAGATAGCCCATCCAGCGGTGAAAGACGTTGAGTCGTTCTGGCCCGATGCCAATCAGCCATGTCAGAATGTTGGCCTTCATGCTTGTCGCAATGATCCAGGGTGTCAATGCCACAGCCATCATTCCCGATCTAATTGCGAGGGGTGGCGAGCCGAACTCTATGCTCTGCCAGTAAAGCGGCTGCTGCAGAAAGCAGTAGAGCGTGACGAAGGCTGTCGCAACGAAGACGGATGTAAGCACAGCAAGCGATGAGAAGGTGATGCGGTGCTTTCCAATCACAAGATCTGGGATCGGTCGGTAGAATACCCATCGGAACAAGGCAAGTGTGTCGTTGACGATCGTGACCGAAGAGCCGTGTGCCTTGGGATTGAATTGCTTGTCCCCCATGCCTTCTCCCTCGGGGAAGAAATGCTCTGCTGTGCCAGTACGCATTGCTGCCAGATATAAGTTTGCGTCAACATTGTAGACCTCTTGGTAATGTTCCTGAAGCTTTTGTTTGTAGATGGCTTGTCGGATCTTGTCTTGCCAGAAATGCCAAATTCTCATGACCATGACCACAGCCATGAGTCCCAGTGCGAAGTATGTCCAGCCCAATCCATACTTGAAGGATTTCCGGAAGGGGTCAACAGTGTTCGCCTGTACGAGGCCTGGCGGACTGGTAGGTGTGAGAGGGATGTCTATCCTCTTCACAAGGTCGGAAAAGCGTTGAGAGACGCCGGCGGCGAAGTCGCTGAAGGGAGCCATGTCGACCAGCGATGGGACTCCTGGAAGGTTCCAGAGAACAGGCGACTGAACGCTGGGCTCGGCTCGATTCAAGCTCGCATCGGGGTCAGATGCCTTTTCGATATGTGCGAGGTCTTGCTACTGAATCAAGATCGTCGTTGCTTGTCTTCAGGTTTCCGTACGCCGCTCGTGAACGAGGAATACCAGACTCCTCGGGGTTAGTTGTGTAAAGAGAGAATGTCACTGAAGCGGCGGTTGATCGTATGAGGAAGTGGAGGAGAACAGGCTGTGGAGTTCGGTGCCACCCGAAGCAGGATATATGGGAGGAAGTTCAGACGGGGAAGCTTAGACAGTGTACACAGCACAGGGACAACAGATGGTGGTCAATCACATCCCTGTCCTTCGAGATGGGTCAAATCGCGGGTGATGGAGACAGCAGTAACCGCAAGTGGTCGAGGGCGCTTGAAATGGTGTTGGAGCAGACAGGAACGAGATTGGCACGCGGTGTAGAAAGCTCTGGACATCCACCCACAGGTTCAGATCAAGCAATTCACGAAGAGAGCGGAGAGTCAGGAAACTAGGCGGCGTGGGGAGCGGTCGACTAAACGGGTGAGTGAGCGGTTCGGGGGGCCTCGATATTGGCCGGGCTGGATCTGCAGCATGGTGAAGGCGCTGGCTGTCACACAGGTTTATCGACGAACCCCCGGTCGTTGACAGGGTCGCGAGGCGCCCAACAGCGCAAGCCGCATAGTGACATGCAGGTTGTTCGCGGAAGATGGGTCTCGGCACAGGGCAGCAGCGGTGGTGGAGGGTGGAGGACTGACCCGGCAGCTATCCGGAAGAGATCCAAGCTCCAAGACTTGTAGCCGCCCGCACACTTGCGGGGCGGAACGTCCATCTAAGGGTTGAAGTTAGCTGTAAGTAGACCTGTTGGTATCACCTGAAGCTTGATCAAATGAGATCGCAACACCTCGGGCCTTGGGAAGCTATGTGGTTGTTTGGCTTTCTGTTCGGAAGTGCGGGCAGTGCCAGATCCCTTCTGCGTGACATAGCATGATCCATCATCTCAGCTAGCACTGGACTGGTGGACGTTGAGCATTGCTAATTCCAAGGGTCCGGCCCTCCATGTTCTCAAGATCAACAGCATGACCAGACTGTTGGCCAGCATTTCTTGTCGAACTGCAGGGAATCGACCGGGGAGTGGCCATGACAGCGGCCATTGAGCGTCACGCATACGGGTGCTACGGATGGCACTACCACAATGGGGTCAACGAGTGGCGGACGTTGCAGCGAATGGCCGAACAAAGACAGCGTGACAAGACGGTGATGACTGTGAACGCTGCTGTGAGTGGTGGTTGGGAGAAGGTCGAGGATCATTGGTAGTGGAGTTCGGCGGGATGTGGCTGCATTGGACCCCTGGTGCGGGCGGCAAGAGGCGTCGCGTGATTGGCTGAGAAACAGCTGGCGGGCACCCCAGTGCAACAGAAGCGATGATAGTGCAGCGGGAGCGGGGAGGTGCTGGGGGCTAACAGGGAGACATCATTAATCATTCAAGCTCAAGACATCTTGTCAGAATGGCACTTTGGAGCTTTCATGCATGATGCATCGTCCAAAGTCAAAGAATTTGAAAGTCACCTCGTCGATTCATGGCGTCTAAAATGACTCGCGGCTGTAGATGAGATTTCGTTCTCCAACAGCTCGAGTCGTGAGGCTGTAAACCCCGCAGAGACTGTCCCATCGCCACTGATCAACCTTGAAGGTAACGCACACTTCAGTCATGCCTACGCCGTAAGCTTGCTGTTGTGATAAGGCGGTGCCCCTCATCTAGAGATGGACCCCTCGGAACGAATGGCTCACTTTTGCCTCCCAAGTTATGAGAAGCCATTTGCGCTACTCAGGTCAATTGGGCATCTTATGTGTCCAGGACATTGCCATATTTCTTGCCGATACGTTTCCTGATGTTCAGCTGGACACAATGTTAATACCAGCATTTGTAGCGTGTTTTGTCGATCGCCGAAGCCCGTTACCTGAGCATCTTGTAACTTCAAAGGTGGTTCGAGGCATGCAGTACACTCCGGGAAGTACCCTACAGGCAATTATACATCAACTCTTGGTCTCTCTTTGCAGGTCGCCATCACAGTCAAGATACTGAATGAGTCGTATCACGGGTGAAAAATGACTCGTGTCCATGACATGATGGTTCCTAAACTACAGTAAGTGCTTTGGGCAGCTTGATTGCGCCTTTGTCAGCTCCCAGCACGGTGTCTCTGAGGTCGATATCATGAATGCTCGACTATATATTTGCGTCTCGCCGTAACCCTCGGTTGATTCAAATTAGTCTGTTGTCGACAACGTGAAACATCTACACTAGTGAAGCGGTTATGTGGACGGCATCGCTCCTTGAGCTTAGGTGTCAGAAGCGGAGCTTGGACGTGCATTCACAGACCGGCCCAAGCTACATGCGATCGCGAATAAGAATTCTCTGGACGAAAAGAATGATTTCATGTGCTTGAATGGTCAGAATCAAGTCTTAAACAGTGCTGATAAATGCGGTGTCGTTGTTTAAGCCTTGCACTGTGCTACAAACATGCCCCGCGCGCAAGCCACTGGGCGCGTCACTGACAAGGCTGAAGAACGCCTAACTTTTTTCTCACGAGTCGACCACCAGTACATGCCTCCCCACCACGACCACCATTTTGAGCACTGTATCCTCCACGCAGTAGTTTGGATTGAACGAAATACCTCGAGACATTCGGTGTATCTTCTGACGAGCCATGACCTCTGAAATTGGCCTGCCGCGGGCCACGTTCGCCAAGCTCTCTCCCCATCCATACCTTCTCGCAAACCTCGACCCTTCCGACGGGACTTCCTCACCCTCAAGATCGAATGGCCGCAGCCAAAACGAGAACCGCACACCCACAGTCAACCTATCAAGTCTATCACACGCACATGGGAGCGCAGTAGTCCGCACAGGCGACACTACCGTCATTTGTGGTGTCCGCGCCGAAACCCTCCTCTCCTCCAACATCCCCAACTTTCGCGAAACGAACCGCGAGACAGAGCTTCGCGACTACGACCTGCTCGTTCCCAACATTGAGCTTGCGACAGGGTCATCACCACAGTTCCTCCCTGGTGGACCGCCAACCAGCTTGGCTCAGACCTTGAGCACCCGAATCTTCTCTCTACTTCACAGCTCCAAGATCGTCGACCCGGCAGACCTACGGATATGGGACAAAAGAATGGCAGACGAGGTCGCCCAGGCGGAGGATGAGCAGATGGAGGATGTTGAGGAAGCCGCAGAGCCTGACCTTCATGCGCCCGCAGAAGACGTCGTGGTTGCCTACTGGGTACTATACATCGACATTTTCTTCATCTCGTTCGATGGCAACCCGTTCGACGCTGCTTGGGCGGCAACAGTCGCCGCATTACGCGATGCAAAGATACCGGTTGCTCGCTACGACTCAGACCGAGAGTTGGTCGTATGCTCAAGACAAACACCGCCGCGTCCCCTCAACATCACAACCATGCCAATCGCATGCACAGCAGCCATCTTCACAGGCAAGGAGACAGATCGCCCTACCGACGGCAAGTTCTGGCTTCTGGCAGACCCAGACCGGTTGGAAGAGTCTTTGTGCGATGAGAGCATCACAATAGTGGTTGACTGCAGCAAGAAGGGCGACACCAAGCTTCTGTCCGTGTCAAGACATGGCGGTACCATCCTCACGCCAGATCTATTGACATCCAAGGAGTTTATGGCTTGGACGAGCAAGCGCTGGGAGCAGTTCGCGCAGGCTATCAAAGGCTGATAAGAGTAGTTGACCAAATAAAATAACGTCAAACTTCAGCATGTTGTCACTTGAAACCAGTGCGAGTCGTCTACAGATATTCGAGTCAATCACCATCCGAGACCCCCCAGACTAACTCTGCAGCATATGCAGAGTGCAATTAAATGTGTCAACCATTCGAACTACCCTTACAAGTTGGGATTCTAGGGCAGTAGATACCGGCCGACAAGAGATTTGATCTTCCGCTCCCCCAGATTCTCGTCTAAATGAATAGTCGAGACATCACTATCCTATCTGTCACGCGATCTGGGTGTTGACCATTGCGACGCGGAAGGCGAAAGGGGAGCGGTTGATCAAGAAAGAAGAGAGGACGAAGCCCACTCTCGATTTTCGCAGAGGAAAATGCTGGTGGTCGTCGGAAGCGGGTGCACGAGACACCGAAATCAAAGCCCCACCACAGACATTCAGAACCTCGTGCGAACAGCCCCAGCCGACTCTTCCTTCAATTTTTTTCTCCCACGCTCTTGTTCAGCTTCCGCTATCCCAGCCTCCCTGCGCCTTCTGTAGGCGTCGAGGCAAGCTGAAGCCATGGAGTCACTTTCAGACACAAAGTGGGACGCAGTCATCAGCGGCACTGGGCTTCAACAATCCCTTCTTGCCCTGTAAGCACTCTTCCCTCTGCGGCCTCCTCACAGGATGGCCGAGGTATCTTCTCTTCCCGTGCAGGTCTTTGGAAGTCTGACCACCAAAAAGCGCCCTTTCTCGTTCCGGCAAAGAGATCCTCCACGTCGACCCGAACGGTTACTATGGTGGAAGCGAGGCTGCATTGACGTTGGGCGAGGTCGCTGAGTGGGTGAGGCGGCACGCGCATTCGAACACTCCGGGCTCTGACGACATTTTCAATGCTGCACGTGTGGTCCGCGAGGACGAAACAGCTGCCTTGTCTTCAAGATCCTACAACATTGCTCTTGCACCTCACTTCGTCCACGCCAAGTCCGAGCTCATTTCGCAGCTCGTATCCTCCAAAGCCTTTCGACAGATCGAGTTTCTAGCAGTTGGCTCATTCTTCGTCCTCCAGCAGTCCTCTTCTTCCACCAACACACCGCCAGCTCTCGCCCGTATACCCTCCACGCGCGAGGATGTCTTCTCCAACACCTCAATACCCGCCCGCTCCAAGCGACTCCTCATGAAGTTCCTCAAGTTCGTCTTGGACTTCGATTCAGAAGCCAACCAGGACATCTGGAGCTCTCACGCGAGCGAGCTCTTGTCTCAGTTCCTCGTGACTGAGTTCAAGCTCGACGAGAGTCTACAGTCATATGTCGTCGCTTTGACCCTGAGCATCGACGGACAGATCTCGGTTGAGGAAGGACTGCGTGCTATCCACAGGCACATGACTTCCATGGGCATATTCGGTGCGGGCTTCGCAGCTGTCTATCCGAAGTGGGGAGGCCTGTGCGAGATTGCGCAGGTAGGTTGCAGAGCACTGGCAGTTGGTGGCGCTGTGTACATGCTGGGAACAGGCATCAAAGATGTGCTGGAAATACCATCTAATGATGATTCTGAACAAGCAACATTGGAGATCAAGCTGGATAACGACCTTGCCGTTCGTTCGCCAAGGCTTATTCAGTCTCTCAATCAAAGAGCGCCAAACTCGAGGTCAGTCCGACGCTTAACCGCTGTGGTCGACTCGAGGCTTCCCACACTTTTCGAAACTGTGGTCGATGGCGCCCCAGCTCCGGCTGTGGCTGTCGTGGCCTTGCCACAAGGTTCATTATCGTCAGGAGATGGTACCTTCAAATACCCCGTGTATGCAATGGTTCATTCCAGCATCACTGGGGAATGCCCAAATGGTCAGAGTAAGTCATTTTTCGCTCTTTTGCACCTTCTCCTGCATACCTCGTGCTTCATGATGATCTTCCAAAATTATCTTATCTACATTGGCTGAAAACCATTGACGACAACTTTATACTCTGATTTCGCGCACGCTTCAAAAGCTTTATTTTCTTCACAATCATGGCATTGAGAATAGCCCTTGCTAATTCTGAAACATAGGCATCATATATCTCAGCACTATGGCTGAAACTGAAGCTGACGCGGCGCTCGATCATTCCTTAAGCACCCTTCTCACAGCCGCATCAGATGGCTCAGCTTCGCCGAAAGTTCTCTACAGACTTTACTATGAGCAAGCACAAGGCCCATCATCTACAAGTGTAGATGGTAGCATCGTCAACATGCCTTGCTCATCAGTAGCTCTTGCTTTCGATGACGCGACGTTGCAGTCAGTTCGGGACGCGTGGGATCATCTTCGCGAGCCCGAAGCCAATGATGGTGATTACATGAAGTTTGACGACAGAGAGGGGCAAGATGATGTAGACGATATCTATGACTAGGTGGGAGTTGGCGATGGGGTCATTGTACGAGTCACACGAAGCATATCATGAAATCTGGAAATTACAATGCCCTTACTTTCGAGTTTCTATCTATGTCTCCATGTTGTTCATTTGTTGCAGATGAGCGGTTCAATATCGCCGGTGAGTTCACCATCGTCCTCTGATATCCCTATTCCCCATTTTCGTGATGTGTGTGCCCATTGCCGCCTTGCTAAAGTGAACCCTAGTCGTTCCGGTGTATCACCAGCTGCCTCACCCTCTTGAAAGACAATACGATACCCCCACCATATTGTGGCGTTCATCCAGCCCTGATCCAAGCAAAAAAGGCGAAAGGCGACGGCACCCGGATCTGACCGGGCATGAGAATAACAGCGCAATATCAGTCGTCTCCCAAGCCCAAGGCGTTTTCGCGCGGTGCGAGTAAGTCGACGGAAATGCCCACGCGGATTGGACGAAAGGGAATATATTTTCCCCCTTCAGACTGCTTCACTGAAATGACGTTCTTTGTCGCCAGTGAAAGGACGTGCAAGAACGCCTGCGCCGCAACCGCCTTGCTGTGGCTCGCGGGACTCGCCAGGTGATCAAAGTCCACCCAAAGCTTCTGGCCCTGTTCAGTTTGGGCGTCAGTATCGTTGCTTGTCCCATTTCGTGTCATCCGGCCTGCCAAATACTCCATAAAATCCTGGCTTGCCACGTCGAGTGTGGCTAAGGTGGCGATGCGGTTGTTGTTTCCGCAATCCTCAAGTCCCCTCGTCGGTATCTCCGGCGTCGATGATCTGCCCGGAAGCTGGTTAATCCCAAGGTCATCAGAGGGCTGGCCGATTGAGTCACTGCGGCGGTCGATGTCCAGCAGAAGACGGTCACGGCCAAGCAAAGGGCTTGGTGCGGGTGCAGCCTTCCGAGCGCTCTCCTGACCACGGACAGATGAGCCAGGAACGGCAGACCCAGGCCGGCTCCACGGCATCATCGATGATGAGTGCTGCTCTGCCATCGCTGCCATGGGTTCCATACCCACCTCCGGAACAGTGTCGTCGCCGATCATGAGCGTATCGCCATCACCATCTTGCCAGCCTCGAGCAGCCTCATCATTGTCAGCAGTCTTCTGCTTCACACGGCGAAAATCCTCCTCGCCCTCACTCTCGAAGGCCTCCTCTGATCTTCTGCGCCGACTTGCAGGTTGCTGTTCAGGCACAGAAGCAGGATCGCGACCTGCCAGCAAGGCTTCAAGTGCGTCACCGGCGAAGTATGTAGCCAGTGGATGGTCAACACCACCAAAGGTGCGAGGGTTGCCAACATTGGCAACGCCATTGCCAACAACGAAAGCGAGCGCGTTCCTTCGTGCTTCTGTGAGACTGCATACTGCATGCTGCTTCCGAAGAGCTTCCATGTGCTCGATGTAATCCCGAGTCCAGCTTTTGAACTCATCTCGAGAGATTTTGTCGATCTCATCAAGCTTGATAGCGGTCTTTGCTTTGCGACGAGTGGCTCGCTTGTTCTTGGCGGTAGCGAGGCTGACCTCACTCTCACGCGGCTCACCACTTGTTCGAGACTGATTTGTTCCAAATGCCTCGGCATCGGGAAGCAGAGGCTCTTCAGGTAGCAAGGCGGCGTCATCCTCCACCAGAGGGACGTCTTCGGCTTGCGTGTTGAAAGCACTGACAGCTTTCTGTGCCACTGCCGACTGCGAGGTCGAAACTTGTGGGAGTGCCGGTAGCTCAGGCTCGTTCTCGTCGATGCCGACGAGGTTGCCGAACTCGTCGAAGTTTAAGGCAAAGGGCATGGCATCGTTTGGGAAGTCGGGGAACATGTTGTAATCCGACATGGGATCGAACTCTTCGCCGCGTGGCGCGAAAGGCGAGTCCTTTTGGCCAAGATCAGATGGCAGGCGATAGGTGCCCGAACGGGAGGAAGATGGCCTCTCGATTCCAGCGAGCGGTGATGACTTCCGCGGAGTTGAACCTGTTTGACTGAGATTTGGCGGTGATAAATGCGAATATCTGGATCCTGATGCCTGGCTATAGTCGAAGTACAGCTCCGTGTTGAGAATGTCCATGGAAGGCACCGCTGCGAAAGGTTCGAAGTTTGGATCATCAGGCAAAATGATGTTCTTGCGGCTAACGCCTATTAGCGAGTAGAATGTAGTGAGACTCTGAATAGGGCTATCTTACCTGGTTTTCCCCGCTTCTGGATCAACCTCGCTGGTGCGAACGATGCGGAAGAAGGTCATCATGTCAGACTGCGTCTTTTCGGCGTCTGTAAGGACGTAGCCACACTGCTGAGCAAAGACTCTGGCTGTGCCATAGAGGAGATTGCCTTGCAGGCGCAGTGCGAGTGGTGCTCCTGGGTCGATGATCGTCTCACATGCCTTAGGCACATTGACCTCCTGGATGGCTTTCCGAGTGACTTTTCTGCTGGCACCCTTGCCCACAGTGGCAACGAGCCTTTGAGAGCGGCGGTCAGTGTAGTTCACGATGTGAGAATGCCTCTACGCAATGAAGGTTGGCATACCAGATTGTAGCCACTCCATACTGGCTGTTGTTGAGAACTACATGTAAGGTCAGCACTCGAAGTCTGTCAAAGGATCTGTGAATGGCCTCACTCTCGTGGCTATAGAACATGGTCGCGATTCCTCAGACTGACTCTTTCACATATCACGGGCGTTCCTCTTTTCGCTTCCTTCTGTGAGGCAAGTGCGAGACCGAACTCAAGTAGTCTGGAAAGGAGGAGATGGTAAGGATAAAGGTGGTTGTGACGACGGCATTGACGTGTAGTCGCACAATGGCAGGACAATAGCCGCATCCTTTTATCAGTCAAAGGTACAGGCCACGTGAGTGACGCGCCCCGTCGCGATCGTTGGACTCGTCTCTGCTCGTGTGAGGAACATCCACTTCACGCGCTTTGAGGCAAGCAGGCACATCTCGCACCTGCCATGACGATCATGGACAGCTGGTGCCGGTTACAAGCGTAGGCAGGTGGCACGAACAGCCGGCGGACGGTCGTCGAGAGTGGGTGCCTTCCGAAATCGCTGCATTCATGACCTCAGAGGGCAATTGGCTGCTTCAATTGGTTGCGTGCGGACCCTTTGAATCAGTGACTTGCATCATCGATCTGCAAGACGAGGGCATGAAGGCTTTGTAGCTGGTTAGACCAAGAACCGACTTCAGTAGTATATCTCGACTTTCCACGGATTTGACAGCTTCCAGCAACAGATCCAGCTACTGGAAACCACCATCGGTCCAATTGCGTACAGTTTGCCACCTTGTAGGTTCCTGCAGCAGCCCTGATGCAGTCTGCAATGCAACCCTTCCTCGGATCCCGCCGACCCTCCCCACCCCCACGCTCGCACTTGACGTCGTCGTCGTGCCTGGGTCTCCCAACTGGGCTCGCCGCAAGAACCTCACCAGTCGATCCGCCATGGACGTACCAGCCAAGGATAATCTCTCCTTACACATTCACGAAACACATGGCCTGCAGCTATGTTTGAATCTTGCAACCCTTGAGGGCAGTCTGTATTGTGTGCCTTACGGCGTCTATGGTCTTTGTTCCGCCAACCCAGAATCAAGCCCCTTGGGTGCTTATGCGCCGTTTCGAGTCGTATGAAATAAAAAGAAAGCAAATCCAGTCTCATATCACCAGCATCACGCGCGATCACGACCTTTTTCTAGACGCCATTCCTTATCATCGACCCTACGCAATAAGGAGGGCGCGGGTATTGTCGAAGATCAAAACTCCCCTTCATCGGCCATGCGAAGAAAAGTAGAATAACAGAAATCATGCCTGCAATCGTCCCGAAAGTCTGCACGGCTCTCTCGCCAACCTCGGCAGACTGTATTGTGCTGCAATTTCCCGGGCCCAGACACTGCTGAGCCAGAGAAGGGAGAACTCCTGACACCTCTGAGAAGAAAGGAAAGAGAGCGAATCCTCGTGATCGTTATCATTAAATCGAAAACCAAGTATGGCCAAGTTGGTGCGGAACAGGAAAAGTAGGTGTCTGCATAGCAATGTGATCAGTAAGGAGGAATAGAATGCAGCAACGAGAATCGCAGATCCTCCACTTCGCATAACTCACCATCAGAATCTCCGGAGTTGGAAGGGGCCAGCGTCTTGTGAGCTTCACATCTCACTTCTTTGGTGGCGGAGGCTTGGGCTGGTTCGGCTTCACGATGCCGGTAACGTCGTATGGTCCGCGAGACATGATGGAATTTCGCGAATCTTCCTTAAAGATCGCACGGAGGGTGGATTTTGCGGTCGATTCTGCTGGCTTGCCCTAGCAGTCTTCGAAGGCGTTTCTGACAACGCGACTCTGCGTCAAGATTCGAGTTGCGGCGGTGATGTCAGGTGCCCAGCGTTCAACGTGATGTCAAGGGTTTTTGAGCTCCGGAGAAGGACGAAATCTAGGGTCGAGGGCGGGAAGAGAAAGTTGTGGTGAGGAGGATGGTTCAAGAGCAGGAAGATGTTGACGGAAAGGAGTTAATGAAGGATGAAGATGTCGATCTCAACGACAGCTACCGGTGAAGGAGAGAAAGGGCTCGGCCAGTGTTGCCACGGCCTTTTCTTATTCTCAGGAATAATTTTTTTCGTTTGCAGGCACACAAGCATGGGTTCATGGTTTCCTCATCCCGCCGCCCGCAAGCAGCAATACACGACAGGCAACCCTTGTGCCGCCTTGCTCTACCATTGTGGCGGTCAGGAAATAGCTTCTTTCCTTCACACACCACCCCCTGATCTTCGTCCAATGCCAGGCTGCTGGGCTCGCAAAACCGTCTGTTCTATGGCCCCTGTTGGCCGCTGTTTGGGGCCCTGGATTTCGGGACCCAGACCGGGGGTTGGCCACACAGGGGTGGACGGGGCGTGGCAGAGAACGGACGAGGGGTGTGGAAAGGCAATTGGTGACGGACACTGAGTATGACGGTCCATCCTTATGCTTGCCGTAATTCACCTCGCTTTGCTTAAGATTCCCCGGCCGAATATACGGGCAGATGGTGTGCGACCGCGGGATTGCCAGCTTGCAGCTTCACGGGTTACAGGACGGACGGCAGTGGTTTCTGCCCCATCGAGGCATTGTGCATCGCAATCGATCTCTGACACAAACAACGTGCATCGAAGTACACGGCAGCTCACTATCTACGGACTCTGGCAGGGCTGCGCGTGGGAGAGGTGCACAAAGGTTGCAGATTGCAGTAACACAATGCAAGATGGCGTTGTCGACGGCATTCTAGAAACTTTCTGTGGTGTTCGGTAAATTTGACCAGGGAGCTCTTCTGTCTCCCTGAGAACTGGCCTGCGGCGTGCGTTCTGACCGTGCGAGCAGTCTTCGGTGAGTTTCAAGGTGAAGGGTGTCCTGATCGCCTTATTTGCCCGCGTCACTGGGACTGAAGAGCAGGGCCAGACCAAGCTGACGAGTAAGGCAGAGGAAAGAGACAACAAAGCGGAGAAGGGAGAAGACTGATGACGGCGAGATTTTCATGACAAGCTTTGCGGTTGCATTCGCAGAAGTAAAAAACGGAGTGCCCAGAGTTAGGCTTCTGTTCTAAATAACGGGCTCAGCCTCGCATGCGAGCATACGGTGCACGGTCGAGATCCGTGCAAAAGATTGTTCGGTCGCACGAACAAACAGTGCCAAATTGCTCCCAAATCGCGGATCCCGGCGCGCAGCTTGCTCTCCCGCTTGTGCAGGGAAAGGGGCGCTGGTCGTAAACAACATCACAGACCGTCCGTCCACCGGCGCAAGTCTCCTTTCAGAGGTTAAAGCTGTCATTTTACCAACAGAACGCTCGCCCCTACACCCCAGCTTTTCAGATGAATTTAACCCCGGCAAATCCCAACAGCGGCACACCCTCATCCACAGTTCTCCAGTCGGAGATGCATTCCGAGTGGCCCAACGCAGCAGTGCCAGACCCTACTGGAACTCTTGGGGCCTGCCAACAGGTGGTCAAGCTATCCTTGTCTAGACTTAGTGACGCGTGGCGGCGCCGGCCCGGGAGCGCGGGCGCGCTGGACCAGGGGCTCAAACGACGTTTCGTCAGATTTTTCTTCTATTTTTGTGTGTCGGTCGTTTCTGCAATTTGTCCTCTTTTTCTCCTGGGAAGCGGTGAGAGACTGAAGGTGAAGCGGAAGAGGATACGTAGTCTATCTTAAGATTTCTTAGTTCGTTCGTTGCTGTGGCCTCTGAGACATCACGTTCAGGGATCCAGGGGCGGTGGAAGACCCAACAAGTTCTGGTTGGAACACGAAAGTGTGGTTGGGAAGCATGTGCGGACGATTTCACAGTATCATACTCATCGGAACTTATGTTGCGAGAATAGCATGTTGCTATCACCGATCCGTCGGCTTGAAACTAGCTACCATCCTCACTTACAGATCCGGCGGTCTATCAGGAAAGCAGCCAAGGCCACATAGGCACTGTGATCCTTTTGGACGGACTCCACATAGCCTGTCAAGCACATGCCTCACCGACTTCCGCATTTTCAAACCTCCTGAGCTTTCAGTTGCTTGACTCATTCTCCACCGCTGCTCCCTTGCATCCTCGGTCCCCTCCCTCCGCGCCGGCAGCTCGAGACAGGCTCCCCGGGCTCGTCGCGGCTGGTGGGGCCGTCACCGGGTTCCGTCCGTCCGCTATCGACGTCTCCTTTTCGTCGTCGTGATTCTTGGGCTTGGATGGCGGAGGAGGGCCGACGGGCTTGGGATGGTCATAGCCGGAGCCTCGACCCATCTTGGACGTCTCCTCAATGTCCGGAGGGAAACCTCGGATTGGTGAGATATCAAGAGCGAGAGCTCGATCGTGTGTGCCTTGGAATTATAAGGAGTGATGGGACGTTCCGAGGTGTTTTACGTGCACTGTCAGGCTGAGGATGCTTTGGTACGAGCAAGATTTGTTGCTGACGGGCACGAGATAGATTGGTTCGAGGTATCGTGTGAGATTGGTTGCGATGTGAGGCCAGGTCAAGAGTTCGTGTAAGATGGTCATCATATATGCTGGCATAAGAGCGGTTCTTGATACTGAAGACAATGATCAATCTTTGTTCATCGATCATTTGTGCGGACTGAGTCACATCGAATCTCGTGGCCCCCGGAATTCATCTGATCAGGTGAGAGCCATCCAAAAGAGTGAAAGAATCAGTCTCGGAGGTTCGTTTTGTGTAAACACAAAGCTCTATTACGCCTCGTTCAACAAAATGCCGACGGTTTGTGAAATCATGAGTCGCTAACGGTCTCGCCAACATTGTCTATGTTTGGCCACAATTGTCGGGGTTTACACTGCAATGCTTACCTCGATCAAGACACTGTGCACCGTCCCGCAAGTGCGATTGATTTACTACTCTCTCATGGCAGTCAATCAATGTTGAACATATTCGTGATCCCAATGGCGTTTGATAATTGTGGCCTCAACTTCTCGCGCCGCCATATCATGTCGCTTTCGAGCAAGTAGCGATACACATCTCGCCTAGCTTACAGGAGAGCGGCAGCGACCATGACGAATATGTGGTTCGTAGGCTGGTGTTCCAGTTCTCTTGGTCAGACGTGAGAAGTCGTCGGTGTCCTCGACCTTCATCTCGCTCGTGCAGCATCGTGGAATTCCGCTTCCTGTGACATGTTGAATTGCCATCAAGCCGAAATATGTCACCAAGATAGCTCTCTTTCTAAGTCCCAAAAGGTTGTTGCAATCTTGCCTTCTCTTCGCCTTCGGGCACCTGTCGCTGGTATATTCACCATCCGTGTAGCCAAGCCAGCAAAAGCTCCGCTTGTTGTGGACAAACCACAGTCAAGGCGACGATAGCATCGGCACATGATGAGGGTGGTAACATATTCGAGATATTCGCTGTTCGATTTCATTCCTCATGACCTGATGACTTTTATCAGCTCATACTGTGTAAGTCGGGTTGTGCATTCCAAGGCTGGATGGAGTTGTGTTGGCGATCCTGAGTCATTGCCCCGCGCTGCGATTTTTGTCCCTCCAAGTTTGCAACTCTACCCCTCCAACTCACGAACCACTTCATCACAACATCCGCCAAAACATTCTGCAAAGTCTGCCACAAGAAGTAGTAAATCTTTGTGTGCTTAGCTTGTGCTTCCGAGAAAATGCACTTCCAGCCTGTCGAGATCGGCTCAGCAGAATCACATCTTGAGGAGGGGCACGTCACTTCGATCGAGATGGCACAGCCAGTGACACACAACGATCCCTTGGACGATGTCTTCGGAGCAGACTCGCCAGGCGAACATGGGCAGGACCAGGACTTCTCTATGTCTGATCATCCGTCAGATATGCGTCGACTTGAAACGGAGCACCATACCGCCGGCTATCGCGAGGGTCTGACAGTTGCCAAAGCCTCCAGTGTCCAGGCTGGCTTTGATGAGGGCTTCAGTCTCGGAGCCTCCCTTGGTCAAGCAGCTGGTGAGATTCTCGGTGTGCTCGAAGGGATACATGAGGCACTCCGAGGAACCACCTCCGAAGCCGCCGTATCCGTGGAAGCGACCCTGACGGAGGCGCGGGAGGATCTCAATCTGGAAAGGCTATTCGCCAGCGAGTACTGGGCACCCGACGGTAATTGGACATACGATGTCAAGGCTAGGGAGGGCTCTGGTGATGCGGAAGTGCTGTTTGATGATGTGGCGGCCCAGCATCCCTTGATCAAGCGGTGGATCGCCGAGGTGAAAACCCTGGTCGAGACATGGAAGATTGATCGAAAGATACTGGAGGACGATGATGAGCCTCGCCTTGACTCTTCTGCGCCCGATACTGCTGTCGCCCCTGTCGCCACAACGACGACTGCTGCGCCGAAGCAAGCTTTGGACTGGTGAAGCCGGCGAACACACCAGTTCTGAGCCAAAGTACGGCCGGTGTTGGTCTTCCGTCCGCGTCAGCGTGAAGAGCTCTGGTGGCCTTGGTATTACAAGCACGCTTCATCGCCCGCGAGCATTCACTCACTGGACTCATTCACGAGGTCGGACGAGAGCGTGTGACTGGGAATACACCGTCATGTCCGTAGCCATACGGCCACGTCCATGACATCGCTAGCAGTCCCGGCCCGGCACCATGCATCGTCACGAACAGCCTCTGACGTGCCGCAAACTGCTTTCAGACCTCTGCGACGATATTCCAGTGAAGAGAAGAACCTTGCTTCAAGCCACCAAGCACGATGGCGCCGACTTCGAACCCCAAACATCATCACTTGGTTCATTCACTTATCTCCCGATATGGGACATCGATCAATTGGCTCCTATCAAAGCACGCCTTACGATTATATCTCTCTCACCTGAAGGGCAGCATTTCAAGACACATCCAGGGCGAATGGCAGACCAACCCCAATCACCCCCACCACAAGTGCCGTCTCTGGGCGCCAATCCAACCCGCCTTGCATATCTACTCCACACAATTGTGAGTATCAGCTAAAAAGTCTAAGACAACAATCGCGAGCTATATTCGTCCATCAGTCATCACTGCGGCTACCTTTCTTAGTAGTCAGGACTCTTGGGGGAAGAGGAAAGACATGGAGCTCTCACCTTGATTTTTTGCGGACAATGGGGCATCATGGTGTCTTAGTACGACGAGGAGCGAGGGAGGTGTTGACCGAGACACCACGACTGAAAAAGCAACGTTTGAGGTTATACAGTCAGCGGAAATCAACCTTCCCATCTGCCCATCTCCAGCGCTAGCGATATGCAGGACGCCGAAGCCGGTTCACGTTGTGAGACTCGCGAGATGAAGTTCGAGATTGGTACCAGACAATACTACCTAACAGACACATCCTCTCAACGCGTACTGTTGCCATGCTCCCAGAGATGCTTGCCAATCACCCGCGCCTCCCTTTCCTTAGGTGCCGTCTCTCCCGTCGTTAGCCTGACCAAAAGCTCCCACAAGTCGTGTTATTCTCTAGAGACATGTCAAGAGAATCTTCCTTGCGGCTATACTCCGAAACAATCCCTTCTCCATCCCTTCCCAAATGTCCCTGATTCAGAACCCGCCGCCTCGGGTTGGAGGACCCTTACCTTCGCACCGTATGTGTGTCTTTTGCCCTGAAGTCTTGCCCATGGCTCTCTTGGCAGTGGCAGTTGCGACAAACAGGCGGGACCACATCGTGTACGAGTCCAATTTCGAGATGTGTCAGAGAGAACCACGCGGCTGCTCGTGTACTTGACAGTCAATATTGATCCTCGCCCATCCAGAGGGATACATAAGGGCGCTCAAGATCCTTCTCAAGTCGTCCTTTCTTTCTATCCCTCCTCACGCACAAACACAATCCTCAGTTCTCCAACACACACTCCTTCAACAGTCACTCGTTTTATACACTCTTTTTCACCCTTGCAAATAATCAAGAACAGACTACTGTTGCTGTACATCTATTTTTGCCCTCTTCTTCACTACAAACCAAAGACAAAAGTACACAATGAAGACCCAGACTTTCGCCCCTCTCGCCTTCGTGGCTGCCGCTGAGGGACTCTCCCTGCTCGCTGGCGTTGACATCAACCTGCCCCTCGGCATCGACATTGATCTCCTCGCCAACCTGGGCAACAAGCCCACCACTGGTCCTTGCGATGAGTGCACCAACGTGTACCACCCCCCTCACCACGGTGTTGACATGGATGAGTGCGACAACGATGAGGATGAGGGCTGGCACTGGGTTCACCCTGGCAAGCCTCACTACCCCGAGCAGCCTCAGTACACCTGGGACATCAGCACCCTGACCTGCACCGAGACCAGCACCATTGTCGGCTGTCCCCCGGAGGTTGAGAATTGCCCCGGTTCCAGCACCGCCTATGTGACTGTCACCGAGGTCGAGTCCACCACCATCTGCCCCGTGCCGATCACCACCTCCAAGTATGAGCAGACCTCGACCACTGAGACCTACGTGCCCGCCAAGCCAACCACCTCGGTCTACTACCCTCCTATCAGGACCACCACCATCCCCCCGGTTGAGTACCCCTCGACCACTGTGGTCTACCAGCCTCCTGCCGTTCATACTTCCGTCTACGTTCCCCCGGTTGTTGAGACTCCTTCCTACCCTCCTCCCGCCAAGGAGACCACCGTCTGGGTCCCTCCCCCGACCGTTGATACTCCTGAGCACCCCGCGCCTCCCGCTGAGGAGTACCACCCTGCCCCTCCTGCTGAGGAATACCACCCCGCTCCTCCCGCTGAGCAGAGCCCTCCCGTCGAGTACCCCGACTACGTCGCTCCCCCGGTCTCAACCCCCATCGTCCCTGGCAACAACAACACCATCCCTCCTCCCCCTGTTACTGCTGGTGCTTCTCAGACTGTCCAGCGCGTTGGTGTCGCCGCCTTCGCCATGGTCGCTGCCGCTCTCCTGTAAGCCAGGTCTTGGACATATTTCGATGGTACAAAGGACAACGTAAATGATGAGTGAGATGGCGGACAACGAATTCCACGGCGTGCCCTTCTTTGGTGTATTTGACACCAGTCGATGGCGAAGATATTCGACGGTTTTGCCCGGTATAATTGTTTGGTAGGGTCTTGTGGCGGACTCGTTCGTGGAGATAACTTAGATTCTTGTGTACTTAGTTCAACTTCCGTTTGTATAGTCTTTGGGTATTCCGAAGAAGAATAAGAAGTTCTTCTGCAATCCGCTCGATTCGTTGCTCGTGCTGTTTAGCTCTGTGCCTCGTTGATGTCCGGCTGCAGGGGACGACAGTCTTGAGTTCAGCACACAGCTGACCGCTCACGTAGCTAGTCGCGTTTCGACTGCATATATTGAGACATGGTTGTGAGTGGTGGGTGGTAGCTTCTCTGGACTTGCTCGTTCAAGTGTATGACTACGCGGCGTTCCATAGCATTCAGCCTGCAGCATAATCCTCGATCTTCCGAACCACATCCTCGATGCGATCGTTCTTTTCGAATAATTCGCCGGTCGTAGTCCAGTCTCGCCCTTGCTTTCCAAAGACCGCGAACCTGACCACCTTGCCATCGTCGTCCATAACCAAGCGGCCGCTTCGTTCATCAGCCCACGTGAGCTCGATTTGTTTCGCTTCGATGTCAGCGAGACCCATGCTGACAACAGAATTATCGCTCGTGGGTATTGTTTCTTGGCCTTGTAAGCCCAGTGCCCGGCGAAGATCTGCAGAGACGCCCAGCCGGTTGTGGTAGCGCATTATGTCACGTCGAAGCGCACGAGCAAAACGTTCAAGGTCTTGCGGTCGCGATTCGTCATCGCCTGTTCTCGGTTCGGGCAAGTGTCGAGCAGCAAGACCAGCGAGCGGTACAGCAGGCGGGACAGTATGGCGATGGACTCTCAGGTGTCGCGAATTCGGGTACGGTCGATTGAGCATAACGTAGTAAGGCTTCAGGAACTGGCCACGCGACATGACCTCGAAGCGAAGACCAAGCACATGACCGCCGTCGACTGCGTTCGGATCTGGATCCTGGACTTTGAAGGCGGTAATAGAGCTCGCGATGCGGTACAAACATTGCTGAATGTGGGCGCGTTGCTTCGCAGCATGGTCGAGGAGCGCAGCGCGACTCGGGCCTTGGGTAGCGGAACTTGATCGCAGTGCAGATCTTGTGGCTTCGGAAGCAAGAACTGTCGACGACTGTACTTTGATCTTGCGCTTGAGCGAGGAAACTGTGATAAATAAAAACGTCAGCTTCGGCGCGAGATGGGCGCAAAGCGCATCGTGAGGTTTACCTCGTGCTTTGAGCGCTGCAAGTTCCTCATCGAGAGTCTCAGCCTCTAAATTACGGTCTGGAGACGCCATGGCTGGATATTCTGGCCGCGCAAAGCCGATATTTGCGTTCTTGATGATCAGGCATGGGCCGACTAGGCGTGCATGGATAGAAGATGTCGCGTCTGTTGACAATCTGATAAGAGCCCAATGATGATGATAAGCCTGGCAGCCGCCCCACCTCGGCCGTATGTACCAACACCTCGAACGGAACCACGGATACATTCACATGTACCTGACTACTCCAGTCAGCGGATCGGGCATCTTTGCTATTGATTCTTAAATTGACAGACCGGGAGTTCATCTACTGCACATGTTCGATAGCAACTCAATATTCGCGTTGGGCTCCGATCGAATCTCATGCATCCGGGTGATCTGTGACCGGGGTGTCTGGGCACTCAAAGGTCTGTTGCAATCCAACATCCGTGCGTGTTCGAACAGGTCCTCAATCACGTTAGTTAAGGACATGGCCGACTTCTACAGGTTCCACCCCGTCTATGGCGAGAGGAGGAACTCATTGTATGGAGGCAGGGAGGGTCCAAATGCTCATCGGCATTCCTCATCCTGATCCAGATTTCCCTGGCCTCCTCGATCGAGCGAGGTTTCCGAGTTGGCGTGAAAGCAATCCCTACATGCTTCTTGTAATTTTCCTTGCCGTGCACTTTCCATTCTACCCTGCTTTCGTCGCCCCAGTCCCACCAGCCACTGCCTCCTTCAATGTGTATGCGCCTTCTCAGCCTCTGCGAGATAACCATGCACAAGCACTGCAAGTCAACCTCGTCTTGCTCCTGTGGCGGAAGCACAGTATTCTGCACCTCCCATGGCTTGTTTAGTACGCCTGATGCTTGTATTCGGTCTCTGTCCCATAGCACATAGCCCCACGCCCGTTGGATGTCGGTGAAGCAATACATCTCCCACTCTCGACTGCTGTCGTCCGCGAAGGCCCAGCGCCAGACATCATGCGGGCCAGGGTCGCCATCGACGAAGACTTGACGCTCTATGTTGACATGAGTCTCATCTTCGAAGTATCCGGCGTAGGGCGCGGGTTCCCAAGTTCCCCGAGGGACATTTAGGGTGTTCCACATTGGCGGCCAGCGATCTGTCGATGCATTTCTCATAAGCGCGTAGCGTTCTTCGTAGGTGTTCGCTTGAATCATTTTGCGCATATTTTGCAGTCCCATGCTCATAAGAAACGGTAAATTTGGCAGGCGGAGGATTGTTCCGTATTCAATTCTGTGTGAGCCACCCCACTCGATGTCGTGTTCCGCAACGTCGTTGAAAGCTGAAGAATCCGTGTTAGCGTACACTGATTTCGACTGAATCTCGGCTAGATCAAAACTCGCCTCTCAGCAATTCTCGGGACATGAAGTGGCAGATGCAGGAAAGCTGTTCCTGTTCCCATGGGGTGAACTGTTGCATGAAAAGTCTCAAGTCCCGGGAGATGTATGCACCGCCCCATGGGTCAGTAGCCATCGGCGGATGGAAATATGCACAGAAGATGTCGAAACGATAGAATGCCCGTTCGATGCGACATCGCTCTCGATGCGTGATCGGCTTGCCGACACGGTTCAGAGGTTCCATAGAGAAGTTCGTGGTAATGAAGATGTCCGTGAAATACTGGACATGTTCGTGCAGTCGGCCAAGAGGGAATGCTTCCCGGAGTGAAATTGGACAGCGGGATATGTCTCTTGATTTTAAAGATATAGCCTTTGATTTACGCCATACGTTGTCGTTATAGTTTGCTCCAGGAGTATCGAGCATTCCTCGAGGATCAAGAGCAGCAAGAGCTTCTGGGAGTACAGTATCATCTATCTGGTTGAGCAGCACCTGCGATGTGATGCTGGACTCGACGCCGAGAAAGGACAGGTAGAAGAGCGGACAAGACACGGTAGCTGAGTGAAGTGACCTGACGTCGGGAACAGCAGCGAGGATCGTGCGAATGAGCTCGATTGGCAGCTTTCCCATAGCCGTCTGTCGGCCTCGATTTTGAAGGGACATATTCGAAGCGTGGCCAGAGGTCCCTGGTCGTATCTCTGACCTGGACCAAAGATTTTCCCACGCGATCTGAGTGAATATATAATGCCTGGACGCGGCTGTGCCGCACCGTCGTCCGGGCAAACGGGCATGATTCGGAGCACCAGGCACCTATCGGAGGCTGTCATGGCCAGCAGCAACTGAGCGGGCTTTTGTTTGTTCCATGAACATCGCGTCCCTAGTGCGCCAAGTCTCGCTGCTCAAGATTCTAAGCCAGGAGACAGGCTGGAGATTCCAATCTCCCATTTTCGATACCAGATGATACAATGTTGTAGGCAGACTCGGTTTGGTGTATCTCGGCTTGAGGCAGCCTCAAAGTCCAAAAGCGGGAACCCCCCTGACGTTAGTGGCTCTGATCCTGGTTCCAGGGTCTTGTTCCCCTGAGCTTGCGGCGCTTGAGCTTGGCTGGGCATCATCCCCGGATTCTGCTCCCAGTGGCATGAAAGACCGTGACTGGGTTGAAGCTGTGGCACTGTAGGCAGCCACGTGAATGCATGGATGTCGTGAACAGTTGCATGCCTGATTAATCGTCTGGATGCCTTCTAGCCTGATCTTAACAATCGTATTCCTGACTCATTCCCGTTATTGCTTCCATCTTCTTTCTCTTGCCACCTGGACGGGTAGAGCTAAAGTGGCCCACAACACCCTTTCGGCTCGCTTCCCCCTTCTGCGGCGGAGCTTTTCTTACTGTGCAGGTGGTACCTCTTGTACTAACTGAACTGAGCTTTCCATTTGGTTCTCGCCGCCTTCACCAGAGAGGCCACGGTAGCTTCGTCCTACTTTTCGGCTCCTGTGCTTCCTTTTGCAACCTCAGGTCCGGGGTGCCACCAGAACCCGTCCATTCCTTCGTCCATTCTTTCTTCTTGTAACCAGACACTAATTGTGCCTTTACAACTTGTACTTTCGCTTATCACATACTTCTGTCGTCATTGTATAAATGCAACAGCCTCTGCCTCACGCATCTGATTCGAGCCCAACGTCGCGACCATCACTTCCGATTACAAAGCACCGCACCGAGACATAGCGAATTTGTCCTCATTTCTCCTATTGTTTTCAGGAACAAGTCACAAAGCGAGGCGATCAAGATCACTTTCCATCCGACCGGCAACGTTTACAAGGCCGTGCGAACGAAGCTCCCTCCCCTCCAGCGCACCCATGAGTGTCCGATCCCGTCGCGCCAAATCCCCCGCCAACGCGAAACCCCTCCTCAGCGTCACAACTTCCAACGGCGGCAAGAAGCACGAGGATGCTCACGCCAACGGCCATAGCAAGATGAACAACGGCGTCGAGCTGCGCCGCAAGGGCGCTGCCCAGGATTCCAGCGCCGTCACTGCGAACCTCATGAGCCGCGATGCCTTCACACTTGATGAGCCTGTCCCGAAGACACCGACCCTGAACAACCATGGCTTCTTCGAGCTCCCACTTGTCGATCAGCGCAACTTCCTGTTGCTAGTCCTGCTTTATTTCTTGCAAGGTATTCCTATGGGTCTCGCAGGTGGCTCTGTGCCGTTCTTGCTGAAGAACCACATGTCGTATGGAGAGATCGGCACATTTAGCCTTGCGTCATACCCCTATTCTCTCAAGCTCTTCTGGAGTCCATTCGTTGATGCTGTTTGGAGCGCCAAGATCGGACGAAGAAAGACATGGATCGTCCCTATCCAGTTCTTGTCTGGATTCGGCATGCTCTGGCTTGGATCACACGTTGAGGGCATGATGGAGCACGCTGGAAAGCCCGGCGGCATTACTGTATGGAATTTCATGCTTTGGTGGTTCTTCCTCGTCCTCATGTGTGCCACTCAGGACATTGCCGTCGACGGCTGGGCTCTTACCCTCCTCACACCTGGCAATGTTTCTTACGCCTCGACCGCACAGACCGTGGGCCTCACTGCCGGTCACTTCATGTCCTACACCGTTTTCCTCGCCTTGAACGCATCCGATTTTGCGAATAAGTACTTCCGTACTGTCCCCTCCGACGAGGGACTTGTCACCCTTGGCGGCTACCTCACCTTCTGGGGCTGGGCCTACATCATTGTTACTATTGGTCTCGGTTTCCTGAAGAAGGAGGAGAAGAGTCAGAACGAGGACGGCGTGTGGGACGTGTACCGGATCATGTGGGGAATCCTCAAGCTCCGCAACGTGCAGACTATCCTCATCGTGCACCTCATCGCCAAGATTGGCTTCCAGGCGAACGACGGTGTGACCAACCTCAAACTCCTTGAGAAGGGTTTCGGCAAGGAGAACATGGCTCTTACTGTCCTCATTGACTTCCCCTTCGAAATTGGAGTTGGATACTATGCTGGCATGTGGTCCCAAAAGTACACACCAATGCGCCTGTGGTGCTGGGGCTTTATGGGCCGGCTCTTAGCTGCGCTCATCGCACAGTTCACTGTGGCCATCTTCCCAAGCGAGGGCGTCACCGGATGGTATCTCCTTGTTGTCATCGCTGAGCATGTTTTCTCTACCTTCACCAACACCGTCATGTTCGTGGCCGTCTCGGCTTTCCACGCCAGGGTCTCAGATCCGGTCATTGGAGGAACTTATATGACCCTCCTTGCGACGTAAGTACTCCTCATGACCTGTGTGGACTTCCGAGCACCTTACTTACAATCTCTCACAGCGTATGCAACCTTGGTGGCACGTTCCCCCGTTACTTTGTCCTCAAGCTGGTCGATGTCTTCACTACGGCGACCTGCAACCCACCTGCTCACGATGACCCAGCCCTTCTCAAGGGCCCACTGATCACGGAGGCTTTCTCATGCGCAGTGCAAGCTGATAAAGAGCGCTGCGAGAACGGAGGTGGTACTTGCCAGACCATACGTGACGGCTACTATACGGTCAACCTCCTCTGCATTGCGTTCGGCGTGGCGACCTTTGTGTGGTACATCCGACCGCGGGTCATGCATCTGCAAAGTCTACCGCTCAGAGCATGGAGACTTTCAGGATCAGGCGAGAAGCTTTCTACTTGATGATTGAGTCTCAAGATATGCAGCGATTTGACTGTAATGGAGATGAGAGTAGCATTCGGTTTAGGAGTTTATGTGTGATATTAACTGCACCCGATCTCCAATGTAGATAGATTAAAGAAAGATATTCGTTCATGATCAGATCATCTCACTCACGTAACTGTGCATCTGTGACGACTGGAATGACTATAGCCGATTATTCCTATTATTGACAGGGTCACATTCGACAACACCTTTGAGCATGCAAACTTTGTCCTCTGTCGTTGTCGCTCTCGCTCGCTTACTACCGAAGTGTTCAATTGCATTCAATGCATTTATAATGGCGCACTTTGTAGAAGGTTCGGGCATATCCTTACCATATCCTTACCCCATGACTGTTCCGGGTGGAGATCGGATGTCGTTGTTAGCGACCGGTGCCGAAAACTGCATCGTAGGAATGAGTACGGCGGGCACCATCAGGTAAAAGAGGAACCACAAAGGGCGCAAAAGGACAAGTCGTAAATTCGATCCTCCTCTCTTCAATATTCCTTCAAACCTACAGGCATAGTCAGCATAGCAAACTCTCCGGGTCCTTTCGTCAATCGTCCTTTGAGCGCAGCTCAATGGCCTCACTCAACTAACATCTCACACCACCACTCATCTCAACTCACCTATCAGTCATCATGTCGGCAGCCGAGGAAGACGCATACTTCTCCGCCAACCCGCCCCCTCGCAATCTCCCTGCTCACCTCTCTCTCGCCGAGTCCTTCATCAATCACCATGCCTCTCAGAATCGCCGCGTTGTTCTAGTCACCTCTGGCGGCACAACCGTCCCTCTCGAACGTCAGACCGTCCGCTTCATCGACAACTTCAGCGCCGGTACCCGTGGCGCGACCTCTGCTGAGCACTTCATCTCCGCCGGGTACGCTGTCATCTTCTTGCACCGCGAGTTCAGCCTCGCGCCGTATTCGAGGCACTACTCGCATGCCAAGGATGGGGTGCTGGATTTCTTGGAGGTGGATGAGGGGAGTGAGGGTGGGATGAGGGTGAAGGTCGGTGGCCAGGAGAGGGAGAAGATGAAGGAGGTTCTGCAGAGTTACAAGGCTGCTAGGGAAGGAAATTTGCTGCTCACGTTGCCCTTCGTTACGATTGGCGACTACCTGCATGAGTTGAGAGCCATCTCTCGGCTAATGGCTCCCCTCGGTCCCAATGGCCTGCTCTACCTCGCCGCAGCTGTCTCCGACTTCTTCGTCCCACCAGAGCGCATGGCCGAGCACAAGATCCAATCCACCGATGCCGTCAAGAACTTCCCAGGACAAAGCCCCCTCAATCCAGTTCCAGCCTCTGCTCAACCTCAAGAGGAGGAGGAAAGCTTCGACAATTTCGACTCATCACCCACCGTTCCTCGGCACAAGCGTTTTGTCATCGACCTCGATCCCGTTCCCAAGTTCCTCAAGTCTCTCGTCGACGGCTGGGCACCGCAAGGCATGATCGTTTCCTACAAGCTCGAAACTGACCCGTCTATTTTGGTGCACAAAGCTAGGTATAGCTTGGACAGGTACCAGCATCATCTCGTCATCGGCAACTTGTTGTCAACGAGAAAGTGGGAAGTCGTATTCGTGAGCCCGCGTAGAGATGACAAATGGATCAGAGTGGAGAGGGAGGGAGGATGGGGTGAAGCAGAGGGAAGGCCGTTAAGGGCAGATGAGCTACCGAAGGAGGACCCAGGCAGTGAAGTTGAAGGTCTGATTATTCCTGCAGTCAGGGAGCTGCACGATGAGCATATCAGCAGAACGCAAAAGCCATAGCACTGGTACATAGGTGGTCTTCCAAATCATACAAACATATCCCTCAATAATCGTGGCCCGGAATCCTACAGGGGTTTGGCAAAAGCAGATAGCTCTGAACAGAGAATCGGTATGAGAGAAATGAATCATTCATGGCTATCCTATTTGAGACACGAACATTGCTCAATATGTACCCGACACTGCACCTAAACTGCCTGAATGATATTATGCCTCCTCTCCTGATACCCAAGAAAACACCACGGTCTTGATGGCACTGCCATGGTGGCTTCATATTCTGGGAGAAGGGAAGAAATACGCGGTGAAATAACAGAATTGAGACAAGGAAACCGCAGGCAGCTGCAAGGCTGTTGATGCAGATCTTCCTCTTGAACCAAAACAGAAAGAAGCAATAGGTCGAAGGAAGTCCTTTCAAATGAGCTTGACTGTGACAGAAATGCATGTTTGGGGATGCTTGACCGGAAGTAGACATTGTTGCTTCGCCGTCCCATAGGCTGTCGACTTGCACCCAGACCAGTGGCTGGCTCAGTCCTCATCGAAGATCTGGTAGGTGTTCTGCAAGATCGTATCAATGACCTTGATCTGCCATCCGGCGTCCGCGATTGCTGTGCTCGGGTCTGAGCCCATGAGTGTTGGGCCGAAAATGACAGCCAAGTTGTGAGAGTTCATGCGGTTGACGTGAGAGTTCTCAATAACACGGTAGAGATGAAGTGAAATGGCGCGCAGCGTCGCGTAGTTGGGGTCAGGGAGGCTGTTGATGATGGCGTGCAATGAATCACGGCGCACAATATCGTCGTCATGTTCTACAAATCGCGTTAGTCATTCAATGTGACAGAAATGGCCCAACGGCTCTGATAAAACTTACTGGATGCTGCAATAAAGCTGTCGTGGTGCTCCGCTGTGAGCAGCGGATCAGGCAAGTCGCGGAAGAACAGTTTCAGCAGCCCTGTAACACTGTTGACATCATGATAGAAGTTTTCAGGGTTCCTGAAGTCCAGTGCCTTGTTCTGAGAGTCTAAAGACGTTATTAGCATTTCGATTGTAGAGTAGTGAACCAGTAATTGCTCACCATGGTCGAACATAGCCTTGAGCTTTTGAATATGCGCCATCGAGCCGGACTGGCGGTAGATACCCTCCACCCCAAGGCCGAAAAGGTCCACGGCCTGCATGCACTGATAGACGACCATGGGCACCGCGAGACCATCGCGCTCGTAAAGCTGATTAAGGGTGACGCCAAACACGGGTTTGGCGGGTGGGCCATTGCTGGCTTGCGGCGATGGCAGACGGCCTTGCTGAGCACTCACGTGGGGTGGAGGTGAAGCTCTAGCTGGTCCTTGCCCAAATTGCGGTGCGCCGCTGGGCCCTTGGGGAGGCTGAGGCTGTTGTTGCTGCTGCGGCGGAGGACTGCTCTGGAACGCGAGAGCCCCAAGTTGCGGTGGGCCGCCCTGAGGGTTGCCATATTGACCAGGCTGCGTTGAGTGTCGAGCGTTTGCGAACTGCTGTGGTGGTGCCTGTTGTGGTTGCTGCTGCTGACCGTATGCGCCTCGTCCGCCTGGTGGCCCTTGCTGACCTCCTCCCATCATGTTGCCTTGACTAATGCTTCGGTTGTGAGGTTGTGAGTATGGTGCTCCCTGTGGTCCTCCCGGTGGTGGATAGTTGCCCTGCATCTGACCCATTTGCTGCGACGGCGGTTGCGAGGTCTGCTCAGGGCCAGGGCCCGAGGGCAGTTGGCCCATTTGCGGTCCAAAGTTGCCTGTGCTCGTGCGAGAGCCCATGGAGAAGCTCTGCTGTTGCTGCTGACCTTGGGGAGGTTGCCCTTGCTGGGGACCAAAGGATCCCATCGACTGCTGTGAGGCTTGCACTGGTTGCTGTGGCGGTCCTTGGCTAAATTGCGCGGACTGTGGGTTCAAGACCTTAAGCGCTGTGTCAGTGTTCTGTTGTTAAGAAGCATGTGCTGGGGTAGACATACAGGATGACGTTCATATTTGACCTCGCCATTGTCAGGGCGGATCATGCTGTGGTGAGAACCAATGAATTCATTCATATCCTTATCGTTGTTGATCGACAAGACAGCCTGGCGCAAACTGCGCGAGCTGGGCTCGCCATTGGGGCCCTTGACAGGGCTGATAATCAGACCGTTGCTAAGGAGCAGCTTCTCATTGAAAGCAGCTAGTCAAGAGGTCAGCCAATTGTTGCCGGACAAGAAGCGTGGCAGGATGTGGGAGGAAGTCTCTTACCGAACTTTTGCATCTGGAGCAACAGACCAGAATCTGTCTCCTGTGCAAGATCCTGCAAGGCCTTTACGGCTTCGGGACGCGTGCTAGACTCCAACGCCGACTTGTCGCCTTGCAGGGCTAGAACATGACCGTGGTATGTTTGATCGGCCATCTGCACCTTCTTGAGCAGATCCTCCTCATGCTGCGCTGCGGACTTTGGCTTGAAGGCGCCCAGCACCCTTCCACCCTGTCGGGGTTCACCAGTCCGCGCACGTTCGTATTCCTCTGCCAACGAGTCGTACTTGACCTTGCTCTTGCGCATGGCCGCCTCAAGGTCGGCGACCTTCTGTTCGGCCGCGAGTGCGTTGTTCTTCCACCCCTTTCGGTTGCGCTCGGCGTAGGTCGCGAGTTCTACAAGGTCGTCGTGCATCTGATGTAGGGACTGGGCGAATTGGGCAGCGTTCTCGGCCATGCGATCGTGGATGACCATCATCTCGTCGTAGGCCTGCACGAAAGTCCCCTCACGGTGCTCAGGACGATGCATGTTCTCCTGAGTCATGCGACAAAGCTTCTTGAGGCCTCGCGAGTGGTCTTCTTCGAGTATCGATCGCTTTTGAAGGAAGAGGGCGAATTCCTGCGAGTGGCATCAGTCAGTCGCAAATTCTGAGGGAGCTTCGAAGCCAACAATTTAAGGATCGCCAGACGACTTACCTTTGCGGAAGCAATGCTCTGCTTGAGGCGATTCAACAATGCCGGAACGCCATGCTACTACAGTCAGTCTCATCATCCGATTAAGCAGATGGCGGCTGAAAATCATACCTCGGATGCGAGCACTTCGCCGACGGTCTTTTGCAGCTCAGGGCTGATAGTCGATTGAGCTGGCACATCTCTTGAGGATCGAACAGCCAGGTTCTCTATTTCGGTCACCGCGTTGCCCTTGGAGCCAGTTGTTGGTCTGTCTTCGACAGCCGCATCGCCGTCGCCCGGCGTGGAGGAGACGGGGTTGCCCACAGACATACTGCCTGGTTGGCTCTGTGTTTGCGCGTGCTGCAACGACGTCTGCTGAGTGGGTTGATTTGAGGATGTCGGTCGGAAGTCAGCCATGACGATGATTCAAGTCAGGAAAACGGAAAAGACTGTGTCATGCGTTGTGTGTCAAAACGACCGTGCGAAGGAGTGTGTTCGAGCGCGGTGTGCTGGTGACCAGCAGCAGAGCTTGGCCAGGTAAGCTGAGCTACCCGACGAAGGAATAGGCGTCGAGCCTTACCCCGTCCAGCCAGTGTCAATCAGCAAGCCTGCCTTTCAGGTTGCGGCACAGCGTGGGGGCCGGGGTGTGCAGTAGGTGGATTGAGGTGGGTGTACTCAAGAGATCCTTTCGACGTCACAATCGTGGACGTGCCCTTGGGATCTGTCGTCTGATGTTCTTAATTGTCAATCTGCGTTGCGGACAAGGCAGAACAAGGACAGAGCGCGCGTCAGAGGTGATGTCTGATGTCTAGAGAACAACGCTAAATGGGCGGGTCAATATGGCAAGTTGGACAACGAAAGCACGGACTCGTTGGTTGAGGGGAGGCGTGCCAGGGTCCGAAACCAAGAATTATCGAGACAGGGACGAAGTTGCGATGCCAATGGTGAGGGTAAGGGGGTGCAAATGCTGTCGCAGGTCTTCATCGGAGCTTAGCGCTTGTTTTGGAAGAACGTTTGCCGATGGTGAGAAAGATAGCAGTGATGCACATGCCAACTTGGGATCGGTTTGCGCGTCCAACATTCGGAAACGTTGAAGACTTGAGCGACAGCTGTGGCTGGGGTTCGGGGCTGGTGGAGGGATGACGAAGCCGATTCGCTGCGCCTCCTGTACGTGCAAGCTGGCGCGTGTCCGAACAACATGCATTTTAAGAGCTTTAGAGGTCCTAGCTCCTGGATCACTATTCCTGCGCTACCCTATACCATTCGAGGCGTTTTGTCGTTGGGTATACCTGTAGTTCTAAGCATTAGGAATAACTATGAATGAATGGTGCCTCTTTTTCAGCCTGTCGGGCTTCCTCTTGATTGATAATTGTGAATCTGTTGATACAACACTTAGTTCGATCCTAAGTT
>WNLN01000197.1:0-57773 GCA_021347865.1 Sarocladiaceae sp. CBMAI 1973
ACACATGCGATCGCCGGTCAAACAAGACCTACATTCACTCCGTGGTACCCAAGTTCAAGTTTGAGGCTGGCTTCACCGAGCTTGACGAACTCTGGCGTGGGACTGAGGGCGAGACTACAGAGCATCAAACAGAGCGCAGCAAAGAGCTTCTGGACGACATTTTCTCGACTGACGATGCCACATGGATCAGCTTCTCTAGTCACTCTGGTGAAATTCGTCGTCTGCTTGATGTGTTAGGCCACAGATCATTCTCCTTGTCTACTGGGCAGATCATCCCGGTGCTGGTCAAGGCGGAATTTAAGGATGCCCAAGAGGAGCCTCCTACGGGAACTGAGCCTGGATTCACAGCCGAGGCAACATGCACACAGCCACCGATTACTAGCATTGGAGGTCAAGGGTGTGTTTGCTCGGAAACTGCTTCGCCATGAAGGCTCTTGAGTTTCTTATAGGCAGACCACTGCCAGTAGATGCGAAGATAGTCGTTAAAGACCAACCCATGGTTCACTTGTATTCTACGCTCTATGAATGGAAAATTATCGAAATGGAACGGCTCGAAAGAAACATGGTCGCGCAGGATGGGATTGCCCGGCTAACCCTAACCCGACTCACAACCGGGGGCCCCCACCGGAGAGCCATATTCACCACATGTCAATTGTCTGCCTCATTTCCTTTGCCAACTTGCATATCGCCTGCAGCGAATCAATAATCAAGTGAACGAGTTTCCAGCAATTATATCTTGACTCGGAACATCTTGCGATTGTGAATTTCCGACGCGAGATTGATCAAGCTCTCTGAAATAACTCATCATGGACTCGACCAGCGAATGGGCGGCGGGGCTGGAAGGACCCCCCGCGAAAGAGCTCCTGGAAGGGCGCCTTTGGGTCGACGGCTGCTTCGATTTCTTTCATCACGGTACGTCCGATAAGGTGAAAGCAACTGTGGCTGTTTCCAAGCCATGTATGCCGGGCTCTGACAAGTGATGAGTAGGCCATGCAGGTGCCATTGTCCAAGCCAGGCAACTGGGCGATGAGCTCTACGTAGGGGTTCATTCAGATGAAGAGATCATGGCGAACAAGGGGCCAACAGTGATGACGTTGGAGGAAAGGTTGGTTCAATCAAAGTGTCTTTCATGCGACTTTGTGGCATACTGAAATCCTTCGCAGACTCGCCGCCACCAATGCTTGCCGCTGGGTTACTCGGTCTATTGGCCACGCACCCTACGTCACATATCTGCCATACATCTCCCACTACGGCTGCAAGTACGTGGTACACGGCGACGACATCACTTCTGATAGCGAAGGCAATGACTGCTACAGATTCGTCAAGGAAGCTGGTCGTTTCAAGGTGGTCAAGCGTTCGCCTGGCATTTCTACAACAGACCTTGTCGGACGCATGCTATTGTGTACGAAAGGCCACTTTATCAAGTCTCTGGAGGCTGTGCTATCTGGCGATGAAGGTAATGGCACGTCAGAAGAGCGCAAGACCCTGGGAGACTCAATGATGGAAAGGATGAAACTCTACGCGACTGATGAGACCGCGAAGGCTCCTGGTGCCCGCGTGTTCTGTTGGTCGGCATCGGAACCTGCCAAGGCTGAAGACACCCGCGAGGAGAAGGGAACTTTCCGCAAGCTGATCGACGGCAAGGGTCCTCAGCCAGGTCAGCGAGTCGTCTACGTTGATGGAGGATTCGACCTCTTCTGCAGTGGGCATATCGAGTTCCTACGCAAGGTCGTTGAGGCCGAGGAAGAACTTGCCCGCGCAGACGGATGGTTCTCCCAACAGGCCATTGACGAACGCTTGGGCAAGGGCGCTGACTATCCTCCAGCCTATGTCGTCGTTGGTGTGCATGAGGATGAAGTCATCAACCGATGGAAGGGTGTCAACTACCCAATTATGAACATCTTCGAGCGTGGCTTGTGTGTCTTGCAATGCAAGGTAAGTGCCAAATTGTAATTTTTCCGGGCCAAGTGCGCTTACTGATCCGTGATGCCATCCAGTACATCCATGAGGTTATCTTCGGCGCACCATTCACCCCGACAGAATCTTACCTGACCTCATTGCCGCTCGGTCGGCCAGATACGATCTACCACGGACCAACGTCGTTTATGCCGCTGACCTACGATCCTTACACAGCGCCCAAGGCCATGGGCATCTACAAAGAGATTGGTGAGCACGCCTTCTCCGGGGTCAATGCCGGAGAGATTGTGCAAAGGATCATGAAGAGCAGGGATCTGTATGAGGCGCGTCAGAGGGCGAAAGGGGTGAAGGCTGAGGTTGAGAACGCGGCGAGGCAACGCGAGATCTTGGAGGAGGAGCAGCGCAAGAAGGAAGAGGCAATGACGAAAGGAGAAGCAGCATAGATACCTGGAGCGAACTGGCGGAAAAAAGGCGGGAGACAGAAATGAACAAAGAATAGAACATTGTTTTGAACCATTCGGTGTAAGGCTACTCACGATGACCTCGTACGCGGACCCCACCAATTGAGACAACATGCTGAAGACTGCGCTTCATGTGGTCAACAAGACTTCTGACTTGGCGCTTGACGCGGACTAGGTAGCCTTGGGGAGCGCGCAGCCAAGATATCGGCAATGACAAGTGCATTCTAGAAACCCGCGTTACGCTGCACGAACGTGTCACGGGATATTCCAGCTCCCGTCTCCGATCTAACGTATCTGGGACTCCTAACGAAAACCAGTGACTGTCGCGAGGGTGCAGCAAGGCCGCGTGTTTGCGAACATTTTGTCGGTGCGGCTACACGCGGGAGCAAATGGCTTGGATGGCTCTCCCGAAGCAAGCCGACCGCAGTCCTTCCGCGGTGCCACCAAATATGCCAATCGTGTGCGAGTTGCGCAAACATTTCTTCAAATATTGCGAAGCAATGCCGTGAATCATTTGAAATGCGGCTTGTCATACATTGGACGAGGGCAATTGACATCATGGTCGCACTTGATGAGATGCCGCTGAACAAACTGTTGATAGTGTCGTCATGTCAATGGTGGCGGCCCCATTCCGCGCCGCTCGCAAGCGTGTTCGCAGCGTCCATATTTTCCAGACCACTGGCTCCCCCTCGAATTGGATGCCGGCGCAATCCTGATGCAGATGCATGGCCAGTCACGGCTCTTCGGAGCTGACGGCATTGTCAATCTGCATGCAAGATAACCAATTCTTGGTGCAGATAGCACATTTTTCCCAAATCGAGGTATTGTTGGCGTTGTCTGCAGATCGAGCGTATCGGTGGGATCACAGTAAACGTCAGAGTTTGATGCTGAGTTTGATCGCCAAGTAAGAATGTTTCAGAGCTCTGACCAGTAATGAAGCATAGGCCATTAACAAAAAGCCAAGCCTGACTTCATCGCCATCGGCACTTCCGTGTCCCAGGCGGAGGGCCAATGACCCCTCTCCGTAACCGTCGTTCAGCTCCGCCTTTTGCTATCTCGAATCCGATCATGGATGGATCGATCAAGTGCAAGATAGCGCACATGACATGCAAAGTGAGGCCACTCCCCTCTTCTGTTGGTCTTGCAGGGCGCAGAAGACACATTAGTGACATGGACCTCCCTATCTCGGCGCTCGGATTCCCCAACGTGGAGCCCGGCCTTGGCCCCACGGAACGCCGTCAGTACCCCTCCGAAGCCAGAGGGGCACCGTAGCCGGAGGGGCACCAGGGGAGATCGTACAGTAAATAAAACTTTCTTTCTTTGTCCCGCCCGATGGCTTGCCCCTCGTGACTCAGTGTACCTGTGGCTGGATCTTTCCTTAAGACATCCGCTCCCACCCTCTTTGCCGTTTCTATCCTTTCTAGAACAGATTCTCGACATCCAGAACGTTCACTCTTGCTACATTTCCCAGCATTGAGTGTCGATTCCCGTCCTTCACCAACACCGACTTGCCCCTCCACCGCAACTTACACATCTTCAACTCTCCATCATGGCTCCTTCAGCCGTTCAATCACAGGATGTCGACCTGACGGCTTCCGCCGTTCACCAGAAGGAGATCATTCCCACTGCCCCCAGCGCCTCGAACCCTGCCGCTCTCGACGCATCCAAGCTCACCTACAACATCACCCAGTCTCCTCGCACCGTTCCCGATGAAGCCACTGCAAACGCCGGTGCCGAGACCATCTGCACCGACCACATGGTGACCGCCACCTGGACGGCAGATGGTGGCTGGGGTACTCCCGAGCTCAAGCCCTACGGTCCCATCAGCCTCATGCCTACTGCTTCCGTCCTCCACTATGCCACTGAGTGCTTCGAGGGCCTCAAGGTCTTCCGCGGTTTCGATGGCAAGCTCCGTATCTTCCGTCCCAGCAAGAACACCGCTCGCATGCGCATGTCCGCCAGCCGGATCTCCCTTCCCGTTTTCGAGCCCGCGGAGCTTGAGAAGCTGATGGTTGCGCTTTGCGGTGTTGATGGTCCCCGCTGGCTCCCTAAGGACCATGCTGGTAGCTTCCTCTACCTGCGTCCCACCATGATTGGCACCCAGTCACAGCTTGGTGTCCAAGCACCCAAGGAGGCCATGCTTTACATCATCGTGTCCTTCATGCCCCGCATGGACGCGCCCGTCGGTGGCATGCGTCTGCACACCTCTCCCGAGGACATGGTCCGCGCTTGGGTCGGTGGCTTCGGCTACGCCAAGGTTGGTGCCAACTACGGTCCCTCCCTCATGGCTACCCAGGATGCCCGAAGGAGGGGTTTCCATCAGATCCTGTGGCTTTACGGCCAGCAGGGTGAGTGCACTGAGGCTGGTGCTTCCAACTTCTTCGTTGTGTGGAAGCGCAAGGATGGCAAGAAGGAGCTCATCACCGCTCCTCTTGACGACAAGCTTATCCTCGACGGTGTGACTCGTGCCAGCTGCCTCGACTTGGCCCGCTCGCGTCTTGCTGGCGAGGTTGAGGTGACTGAGAGGAAGTACACCATCGCTGAGCTCGTCGAAGCCGATGCCGAGGGTCGCATTCTCGAGAGCTTCGCCGCTGGAACTGCCGTAAGTGCTTTGAATCCTGTCTTCTTCATGTTGCGACTCCTGCTAACATTTGTCAGTACTTCGTTTGCCCCATCTCACAGATCCACCACCGCGGTCAGAACATCGACATCCCCATGGGAGCAGAGGGTGCTCCTGGCGAGATCACAAGCAAGATCAAGGGCTGGGTCGGCGACATCATGTACGGTCGCGAGCAGCACGAGTGGGGTGTGGTGATCCCTGAGCGGGAGTAAAAGTGTCACCCGAGACGTTCCTTTTTTGCATTAGTCCTGGACTTGTTCCAGGCTGGAGTTTGGCGCGTGGGGGTCACTGCTGTCCGGCTGAGGATGGCCTCCTGATTTGAATCTGTCACGAACTAAAAGAAGTCACGACAACTAGAGCTAGATTAATTGACCAAATGTCGTCCCACTCACGTCTCCGCCACTATTGCCCGCGCGACATTCTCCTTGTAGAGCGATATCACATCATCAGTGAGACCATTTCTACAGTTTCGGCCCGAATTGTGTCACGAAACTCCTGCAAAGTACGTTTGTTAGTAGTGTTGTCTCTCGGGTAGCATTGTGGTAACACTGACCGCCTCAATGTCGTCGATCTCCTGCTCAGCGGCCTCGACAATGGCACGTGTTTCCCTTTGCAGGGCGAGGATGTTCGGTGGGAGATGGCCGTCCCTTTTGACATCCGTGATGTCTTGTCCTGCTGTGAGAAGTTGCTTCCAGAGCTCGTCTTCCCGCTGCGCACATCTTGTCCATTCGCACTTGAGTTCTTCGAGGGAGGCAAGCTTGGACTGGATGTCATTCTGCAGACTGAGGCAATGTCCAGTTATGGTTGTCCGAGGCGCGGTGAGAGAGGAACAAAGCGTCGCCGACAGTGGATGTTCAATGTTGGAGTAGAGTGACTTTGTGTTTGACAAGAATGCCGATGCTGAATTAGCAAATTCGTTGACAGTGTCATCGATGTCTTCGCGCGTATCTTGCAATGCTTTCAGGATACTTTCATGGAGCTCGGCCGATGCCTTGATCGAGGCGCCTGACTTCAGGGTCAGATATCACCCTGGATGTCGTGAGCCCAGCAACTCACCTTTGAGCTGGCTGGTGATCTCGTCGTCTTGGCCGTCTTGGAAAGACTCCAGAGCTTTGAGGAAGTGACAAGTCGACGCTGGCATTGTTTTCTCGTGAAAGCCGTCACGCGCATGACTGGCCAGCTTCGCATGATTGGGTTCGGGGCTTTCAGCAGTAACGGACTGGCTTTGCAGGCGAGCGCGAAATGCCGTGACATCTGGCACTTCACTTTGGACGTTGGTCGTTCTCGAGATTGGCATCATGAACGTTGAGGCAGAAATCGAGGATGCTGTCGGGGTCGCGTAAGAGCACAGTAACAGGTCACAAATACCGTTCAAAATATGTGATGAGCTTGGAAATCACGAAATGCATTGCCCTGAGTGTCAACGCGGACGCGCCTTCCTTGGGAATCGCTCTTGCCACGGTCCTGGCATTGCGGGTGTCAACGGCCGTCAAGCAACCCACGTGATACATGAGTCCAAGGACCCTTAGATACAGACGATGAAGCCAGGATTCGCATACATGATTCCTCAATTAGCAAGACCTCCAGAATGGGAAGTGTCAGTGGTAGTGGACGGTTGATGCACATCGCATCACGTTTGGGCCTTCTGAGCTGCGCGAGATGGCCTAAGTGTCAGTCATGCGAGCTGAGCGAAATGCATCGAAGACACAACCGTAGCCGAAAAGCTGTCCCAGGAAATAAAGATATGTATTCATCTAGACATGATAGGCGTCAGATCTGAATGACGGTCGTCGCTCGATTAAGGTGATGAGTTGCCCTCTGGCCTGGTGCTGATTCGCCGGCGCAAACCGGATGAGTAAAAGGACGCACGTGATTCGATTGCATCACGACCGAAAGTGTTTCTAAGCTCGGATCTCTCACTCCTGGTAGCTTAGCAAGCACAACCACCAACAAAATGTTCTCGAGATCAGCCACATCGGTAAGTAATGCGCAAGGCTTTTCTCAGTGCTCCCGTTTGCTAACGCTTTTCTTATCCAGACCCTGTTGCGACAGGCTGCCCGTCCTGCCGCAAGGGCGCCGCTTCGGGCCATCCGAGCACCGGCTCTTGTTCACCAGGCACGCCTGCTTTCCGAGCAGACTCGATCAGCCATCGACAAGGCCGTGGCCTCGGCTCCCGTCGTTCTCTTCATGAAGGGCACACCCGAGACTCCGCAATGCGGCTTCTCCCGTGCCGCCATCCAGATTCTCGGCATCCAGGGTGTCAACCCCGAGAAGTTCGCTGCTTTCAACGTCCTCGAGGACGCCGAGCTGCGCGAAGGCATCAAGGAGTACTCCGACTGGCCAACGATCCCACAACTTTACGTTGAGAAGGACTTTGTCGGAGGTTGCGACATTTTGGTGTCCATGCACAAGAACGGTGACTTGGCCAAGATGTTCGAGGAGAAGAAACTTGTCGTTGAGGGCGAATCACCAAAGTCTGAGTAAAGACTCTGTTCTCCTACGAGCGCTATGGATGCTACGAGCATATATATGTACAACAGTGTTCGATTAATAGCTACGGAAGCTTCAGGCCACTTTGCTTTGTTGATCTTGCAACTGTGAGACCTTGTAGACTCATGCTGGGTATGCTGCACCGTCGCCACGCATGTCACTGCCACCCGACCAGATCTGTGTACCATCCACCGGGTCCTGGGCGTATCGAATAATTTGTCCACGTCCAAACATGCTTCTTTGCAGGCCGGTAAGTACCTTAACGTTGTGGCCGAGCCCACGCAACTCCTCAATCGTTTTCTCCGGCACACCATCTTCGACGTTGACTGTCCAGTCGACAATGCCCTTCTCGTTGGGCTGGCTGGCACTGATACAGACCCGAGGCGCGTCGAGGGCTTGCTGAGGGTTCAGGCCAGCGATGGCTTGGCCCAGCAGAACCTGCACATGACCCTGGGGCTGCATGAAGCCGCCCATCACGCCGAAGGCCGAGTGAAGAGAGCCATCCTTCATATTGGTGACCATGCCAGGGATGATGGTGTGGTAGGGGCGCTTGTGAGGCTCGAGTTTGTTCGGGTGCTGGTCGTTGAGGCTATGACATGTTAAGAAGGGACAGCAAACTGATGGGGCTTTTGATCAGACTTACGAGAAATTGCTGCCTCTGTTTTGGAGGGTGAAACCACAGCCCTTGGGAATGATACCGGTTCCGAATCCTTCGTAATTGGAATTGATGAAGGACGCCGCGTTGCCCTGCGAGTCGGTGACGGTGAAGTACACTGTGTCACTGCTTCGGAGAGCTGGCGAGCTAAAGCTTGGCTTTCCAGGCTCAAGATCGCCCATAACCTTGGAAGCGTCGAACAACTTGGCCCTTTCGCCCAGGTATTCCGAGTCGATCAGGCCCTGGCTGGGTACCTTTGTTACATTCGGGTCTGTCACATACCATTGAGCGTCGGTGAAACCCAACCTCAGAGCCTCGATGATAGCATGGAGGTACGGTGTGGTGTTGAAGTCGTCAGGTCCGAAAGTCGGGATCTTGCCTTGCTTCTCCAGCTCCTGAAGAATACCGAGAGCCATCAGAGCCACAATGCCTTGCCCATTTGGGGGATGCTCCCACAATTCCAGACCGTTGTCGCCGAGACCTTGGCCGCTGAACTTGAGTGAGATTGGCTCGACTGGTTCGCTTCCAGTATCCATGTGATGCTTCAAATCCTCAAGCTCGATGAGACCACCGAGATCCTTTAGTACTTTAACAATCTCTTCCGCGATTCTGCCTGTATAGAAGCCTTCTTTTCCGTTCTCGGCGAGAGCACGGAAGGTTTTCGCCAAGGTCGGGTTCTTCATGAGTTCGCCAGCCCCAGGAGGCCTGACACCGCCGTCTGCCTTGGGATCTGCTTTGAACATTTCTGCAAAGTTGGGAGAGGCATTTCGCAAGAGCTTCTCCGATTTTTTCCACTGACCGATGTCAATTGCAACATTCACGTGTTCATGGAAAGGGCGAACATACGCTGACAGCAGCCACTTCAGAGACGGGAAAGCCTTGCTCGCCCATCTTGATGGCCGGCGCAAGGATCTCAGCCATGCTGACCTTTCCGCTACCAAAGCGAGCCACGGTGTCTACCCATCCTGCGGGTGCTCCCGGGACGGTAGCAGCATGAACGCTCGAGTTGGGAATGTCACCAAATGTGCTGCCGTCAAGATTGAGGTCCTTTCGGATTGCCTCCAATGTGCACTTGGCTCCTGAGCGTCCTGAGCCGTTCATTGCTTTAACTGACTTGGTCGCAGCATCCCAGAATAAGATGAACATGTCACCACCAATGCCGGTAGAGCACGGCTCGGCCATGTTGAGACCGGCGGCTGTTAAATGTTAGCAAATTGTCAGATTCATGTTGGTGGTCCGTCTCACCAACTGCAACTGCAGCATCCTGAGGTTTAAGTTAGCCGGACTCAAAGTTGTAACTCGATTTGGACTTAAGGTGCTTACTGCAGCATTACCACCGGCGCGGAGGACCTCAAGACCACATTTGGCAGCGAGAGGCTGCGTACATGCTACAATGCCCTCTGTGCTGTGCACGACGCTCCTGCGTGAGGGGAACTTGAATGGATCGGCCGACGCCGGTGGGAAGATGGATGAAGTCGACTGCGGCATGATTGCGGTATTTTGAGAGGTGAGCCACTTGAAGGAGGTTGTAGTCTGCTATTTCTCAGTTGATATACACCAAGTCTTATATCCGCTTCTTCTGAGGCTGTAACCGAGGATGCGCGACGATGATGCGCCTCGAGTGGTTTGCCTCTCGTGTGGGACAATGCCGTGTTATCGCCGATGGTGGAGGGGCAACATTCGTGGAGTCCCCATGAAATGGAGCAAGCGCCTTCCAACCATCACGTAACCATAACCATAAACATCGGGGTAGCGGGACGGCAAGTTCGGCCGAGGCACGTTAAGCTCATCAATGGGATCGACACATGTCGCGTGAAGAGGATGGAAATTGCACTTGCTTACGATGCTTCAATGTTTGGAATAGGTACCTCGCGTTGCGTATGACTCCATTGGGCGACGTCGGCCACAACCAAGCATCTCACCTTACCCTGTAGAAGATCTTGGAGGAACCATCCGGGACTCAATCATGTTTAATGGAAATTCATTCTTTCGAAATCGCTACTCGTGTAAGAATTGTATTGTCTCATTACATTTCTCTCATTCTGATCCTCAGAGCGAGCCATGTATTCGAAGTATGCGCATGCATTTGTACTTACAGAGATGGGAATACCATGCTTAAGATAATTTCCCCGTGATGCAGGTTGACGTAGAAAAGTCCTCCCTTAGCAGGCGTGTCATACTAGCCGAGTATCGTACTGATGAAGATACAGCAGAGATCGCCCTGCAAGCGACGGTTGGGACATTGACTCATAATCTTAGCATACGATATCGTGAAGGATGTTTGGTGAACCCTCGGTTTTCGGCTCTGTCTCAGCTTTCATTCAGAGCTAAAGGCTGACTGCATGCCGGTTCAACCCTACGTTGACCTTTTTCCTCTTCCTTCTGCTATATCGAAAAGTCCGATTTGTGAGAGCCATGGATCTTGCAGACCTTGACTTTCTATTCAACTTCTCTGACACTTTACCTGCGCCGGTGCAGGCTGAAGACAGTCTCGACTTTACCGCCCTCCGTGCAGGCGAAGCTCACTCTTTGCCTACACCCATCACCAGCAACGACACTCATGGCCACCCACAAGATGATGCAGCATCTCAACCGCAGAGGACGGTCTCACCACGACAAAGAAAGAGACGCTTTGCTCCGCGGACCCGAAATGGATGCCTAACATGTCGCGCCCGCCGCAAGAAATGCGATGTAGAGCAACCCGTCTGTCGCGCTTGTGTGCGTGTCAATGCAACATGCCAATGGCCGGAGAAGCTTGACATGTCCAAGAGTACTTCTAATTGCCCAGAAAATGTGCCGTCGAAATCACCAACACCAGCAGATCACATGATCGATATTCCTCAGCCTGCCCGACCAACCCGGCCAGCAGACGGGGTTCCTGGAACGACTGGGACGCTTTCAGACGCTTCAGGTTTGAGCGTTCCCCCAAGCCTCAACCTGAACCCGAGATATGGACGTCCTTTGGACATCTCCCAGGCTGAGCGAGAGCGGCATTTGCTGAGCCACTACATCCACGCCGTCATCCCACAGACTACCATCCCCCTCACCTCCGTCAAAATCTTCACCAGTCTCTACATCCCGATGGCCTTCCAGCACACCGCAGTCTTCGACATGGTCATCGCATCCAGTGCCTCCCACATGGCCAAGTCGAGCCATGATACAGAACAAGCCGACGAGCTTCGTCATTTCGCCTCACAACGCCGGGATCTCGCACTGAGCTTCATTCAGAAACCTCTCTACCTCCCTGATGCGTCAGATTGGACTAGTTCACAGCTAGAACTCATGGTGGTGCTCCTCATGGCTATCGGATTGGACGCACAGGGCGGAGACCGCAGCCTGAGATGGATGCAGCGTGTAAACTGCGTCCGAGAGCTGCTTGGCGTGCACCAGTCGCTCTCTGCTGTTGCAGCTAGGACCGCGTGGGAAACAAAATGCGTTCAACAGCATCTGCTGTATTACGATGTGATAAGCCTGATCATGGAGGAAACGCTGGACTCATCTACGCGGCAGGATTTGGCGGGGAAGAGTGGCCCGTTCACACATTGTAGCTTGACGAACCCGGTGTCGCGGACGCTGGCGACTACTTACTACGAAATCGAGGCAGCCATGCCTAATTGGCAGCGATTTTCTACACAGCTTGCTTCGGATGATGTTCATTGTCTCTTTGGCCTGTCGGAAGGACTGTTCAACATCATGACACACATCAGAGAGCTACCTGACATGACCTCTGATTCTCGGGAGGAAGAAAGTTTCTGGAAGCTTCACGCAGAGATTACTAATTGGCGAATTGATTCGAAGATCTTGAAGTTAGATGTCACCAACCGAATGGATCTGGTTACCCTTGCAGAGTGCCATCGCCTGACCGCGCTGATCCTACTATTCCGACGTTGGCCTCTTCAGCACTCTCAACTGCCCAGTCTAGCATCACAGCTCATCCGTATCGCTCGAAGAATCGATTCTGTCAGCCCGGTGGCCACCATATTGAAGCCGACCCTCTTTCTTGCCGGGGCACAAATACGATGTAAAGAGGAAATGGATCTGTGTGACACGCGGCTGGAAGATATCCAAAAAGCTACAGGTGCTGATACGAGCAGTGCCCAGAAGATACTACAGATGATCTGGGAGTCACGTTCAGATTGTGGTCTTTCGACGGATTGGACTGTTGTCCTGAGAGAGCAGAGATGTACGATCAACCTGGGATGAGACACGTATTATCTGCTCAGGTGTGGCCGTATAAGTTGTTCTGTATGCATTATGTACTCAGAACATATCCCTCTTTGAGGACTAGTAACCTTATTCGCCTTACTTGACTTCACTGCATGAATAGCAAAGCCCGGGAAGCACACAGCGGTCGGAAGACGGTCGCGTCTGGTGTTCGGCCGGATGCCGCGTTTACAGCGTCTACGGCGTCTCCGGCATCGGCCCCACAGCGCCGAGCGTCGGTACTACTCAACCACTAACTAATCAGTCATGTGTGTTGGTGCATTAGGCAAATTGTCGGATTTGCTCGGTTTCGGGTATCAAAATGAGTCAAGGGCGCAGCATATGACAAGTATTCTGCGCCCTTCTGCATTGACAAAATCGACTTGGGCACTTATAAATCCAATAACCTGGCAACTACAACTAGTAATTAGACAGCAAATACAGGCACAACATCATCCATCTCCAGACCAAAATGGAAGGTTCACCAACGATTCGCTACACTCGTCGAGAGGACGTCAGCCTCATTCTTCGTTTCATCAGACAAGGTGCTGAGGATCAAGCTCCTGGAGCAGTCCCTACAGCTACCGAGCAAGGTCTCGCCAACACCTTACACCTGTCAGACGTGCCCTCATCTCCAACACAAATCGGCTGGCCGCTCCTCATCTTCTCCCCAGAAGGCACCCCCGCCGGCCTGTTGATCTACTTCTACAACCTCACGACATGGCACGCAGCTCCAGGTGTTTGTATGGAGGAACTATATGTGGCTCCAGAGTTCCGGAGTCTTGGGTATGCGCGCATGTTGGTCGAGGCTATGACCGGGGCCGCCAAGAAGGCTGGCTGTGTAAAGATGGAGTGGAATTGTTTGTCGGATAATAAGAGGGCACTGAGGTTCTATGGAAAACTGGGCGCTGAGAAGATGGAGACGTGGGATATCTTGAAGGTTGGGAAGGAGGGCATAGAGAGGCTGGCAGTACAGGGAGCATGGAATTGGGCATGATAGACAAGGTATGCAAATAATTGAGCTACTCCCGTTAGGAATTCAGCCTGCGACTAAGGTCTGCATCAGGTAAGGTAGCCAGGCTCTAAGAGAACGTCAAGCGCGAGGCGCTGTCCGCTGTTGTACGGTGGCAGAACGCATAACGAGGGATAACGAAGGATAGAGCATTCCTCTCCCTTCTCAGTAATGTAATGCCGCTATATCACGCAGCGATCCGGATATTAGAAGACCTCCCTTCAAAAACAATTCAATGGGGTTTTATCGGTGAGTAGGGGGGGCTTCCGTGGGTATATGTTAGCCTTTTCGGCAAGATGTAGAGGGCTGTAAGACACCGTGAATGGACGCACCTCGCTATAGACGCCGCAAGCGCCTCCGAAGCCGAGTACCGACCTCGGAATCAAGCTGATGCAGCTTCAGGCATAGTTTTTTATCATGCATCCTGCCATTGAAGAATTTTCATTCTTTCCATCAACATTCTCTCCAGGGGCTTTGCTTCGAGATCACCTCGAAGCAGAGGACACGACGGCTTCAATATGCGTGCAAGAACTGATCCAGAGAACGGCAACATGTCTGCATTAAGAGGCGCAAGTAACAATGATGAAGTTCCATCAAGAGCTGTGAGTTCCTAGATCACCACACTTCTTTTCTTTGGCGCTGATAACTCCAAAGACTCAGAGAGAGGCCGAGTCTCGTGCCCTCCACAGCGCCGTGAAAGAGACGATTCACGTTCCGCCTCCAGACCTTGTCAAACCAGCATTCGATGCACCAGCCACAAGCTCACCAGCGACGGCACCAACTCTCACACAGCTCGATAATGGCATCGTCGGCTGGGACTCGGAAATTGATCCCCAAAACCCCCTAAACTTCGCTCCCGCCCGCAAGTGGTTCATCACAGGCCTGCTCTCGGCGCTCGGCTTCATGGTCTCATTTGCGTCCTCCATCATCGCCCCGGCACTGCATGACATCCAGCAGGATTTCGAGATTGAAGGGTTGATACTGGCAGCGCTTCCGGTTAGTATCTTCTTGTTGGGATATGCGGTAGGGCCATTGTTTCTCTCACCTCTGTCGGAGATTCATGGCCGACATATCGTCATGGTCTCCTCCAGCGCTTTCTTCTGCGTCTGGATGGTCGGCTGTGGACTTGCGCCCTCGCTCCCATCTCTTGCTGTGTTCCGCTTCCTTAGTGGTGTTGGCGGATCTGCATCTCAAACAATCGGCGGTGCTGTCATTGCAGACCTCTTCCCTGTCCAGCAACGAGGTCGCGCCCTGGGCGTCTGGGTCATTGGACCAATTGTCGCACCCTCCGTTGCGCCTTGTATCGGTGCGTTCGTCGCGGAGACTATTGGCTGGCGATGGACGGCCTGGATGACCCTCATCCCTGCGGTGGTTGTTGTCGGTGCAATGGCGTTGTTCGGTAGAGAGACGAATCATCAGGTTTTGGTGGAACGAAAGGCAGCGAGAATGCGGGTGGAGCTTAACCAACCTGATCTTCGAAGCTGCTACAGAAAACCTGGTGTTGTTCCTCCGTCTACAGTTGGTGTGCTTCGTCAAAGCCTAGCACGACCGATCAAGATGCTCTTCGGCTCTGCTCTTATCTTTGGCGTCTCACTCTACGTCGCTTTTGCATACGGATGCCTTTTTCTTCTCTTCAATACCATTCCTATCGTCTTCCAGGAGAGCTATGGGTGGTCTCTCGGTATAACAGGAACCGTCTACCTCGGGCTCCTTGTCGGGTACCTCATTGGCCTCGCGATCTTCTCTCTCCTGTCCGATCGGATTCTCAGGCGCTTAACAAAAGCCAACGACGGGACCTATGAACCTGAGATGCGCCTCCCTGTCTGCGTTTACCTCTCCTTCCTATTCCCCGCGTCATTCTTCTGGTACGGCTGGAGCAGCGATGCAGGCACTCATTGGATCGTCCCGGTCCTTGGCCTCGTGGTTTTTGGCATTGGGTTTGAGATCCTTTGGTTGGGAACGCAGGCGTACATTGTCGACGCTTATACGCAGTATTCGGCCAGCGCACTGGCGGCATGCTCGGTGATGAGGAGTGTAGTGGCAGCATTTCTTCCCCTGGCGGGACCGGACATGTATGAAGCCTTGGGAGTCGGTTGGGGAAATACGGTGCTGGGCCTGGTCGCTGTTGCACTTGTGCCGGTACCCTTGCTGGCTTATAAGTTTGGAAAAGCCATTAGAGACCGCGAGCGGTGGGAGTTCTGATGCCTGGCCACACGTCCAGGGTGCAGCTCAATAGTTTCCGGTCCTCACATAGACCGCGATGAATATTCGTTTTAACGTAAATTTAACTATTTTAATCATTGCCTCATACTATGCATTCTACAGATCGAAACGATCGAGATTCATGACCTTGGTCCACGCGGCAGCAAAGTCGTTGACGAACTTCTCACCAGCGTCAGCGCTAGCGTACACCTCAGACAGAGCACGGAGCTCAGCCTGTGAGCCGAAGACAAGATCGGCACGGCTGGCAGTCCACTTCTTGGCACCAGTCTTGCGGTCAACACCCTCGAAAACATCCTCTGAACCAGCCGACTTCCACTGAGTGCTCATGTCGAGGAGGTTGACGAAGAAGTCGTTGGTAAGGACACCAGGACGAGTGGTGAACACACCGTGGGATGAACCATCCCAGTTGGCGTTAAGAGCACGGAGACCACCAACGAGGACAGTCATCTCAGGCGCGGTCAAGGTCAGGAGGTTGGCCTTGTCAACAAGGTATGACTCGACCTTAACACGGTGGTTCGACTGGCCGTAGTTGCGGAACCCATCAACGTGGGGCTCAAGATGGTCGATGGAGCCGACGTCAGTCTGCTCCTGTGTGGCATCGGTGCGGCCAGGGGTGAAGGGGACGGATACGTTGTGACCGGCATCCTGTGCAGACTTCTCGACGGCAGCAGAGCCAGCAAGGACAATCAAATCAGCCAATGAGACCTTCTTGCCGTTGCCCTGAGAGTTGAACTGCTTCTGGACGTTCTCAAGAGCGCCGAGAACCTGAGCGAGCTGCTGCGGGTTGTTGGCCTTCCAGTCCTTCTGGGGAGAAAGACGGATGCGGGCACCATTGGCACCACCACGCTTGTCGCTGCCACGGAAGGTGGAGGCGGATGCCCAAGCAGTGGCAACGAGCTTGGACACGTCGGGAACGGCCTGGAGGACGGCCTGCTTCAGAGCAGTGATGTCGCTCTCGTTGATGAGCTCGTGGTCGACGGCGGGGAGAGGATCCTGCCAGATGAGGTCCTCCTTGGGGATCTCGGGGCCCAGGTAGCGAGACTTCGGACCCAGGTCACGGTGGAGGAGCTTGAACCAGGCACGACCGAAAGCATCGGCGAACTGGTCAGGGTTCTCAAGGAAGCGGCGGGAGATCTTCTCGTACTCAGGGTCGAAGCGAAGAGACAGATCAGTGGTCAGCATAGTAGGAAGCTGCTTCTTGTTGGCGTCGAAAGCGTGAGGAATGACCTCCTCGGCGTTCTTGGCCACCCACTGGTTGGCACCAGCAGGGCTCTTCTGGTGCTCCCACTCGTACTTGAAGAGGTACTCGAAGTACTGGTTGCTCCACTTGGTGGGTGTCCTGGTCCAGGTGACCTCGAGACCACTGGTAATGGTATCAGGACCCTTGCCGGAACCGTGGCTGTTGACCCAACCGAAGCCCTGGTTCTCCATGGGAGCACCCTCGGGCTCGGGGCCGACATTGTCGGAAGGAGCCGCACCGTGAGTCTTGCCGAACGTGTGACCACCAGCAATGAGGGCGACAGTCTCCTCGTCGTTCATGGCCATGCGGCCGAAGGTGGTTCGGATGTCCTTCGCAGCGGCGACAGGGTCGGGGTTGCCATCAGGGCCCTCAGGGCTGAACAGGCTGTTAGCTATCTCGTCGATGAGGCTATTCGAGGAGAAATGAGGCTCTTGACTTACTTGACGTAGATCAGACCCATGTGGGCAGCACCGAGCGGCTCCTCGAGCTTGCGCTTGTGAATATCCTTGTGGTCGGCCTGCTGGTCCCCATCGACGACACCAGAGCCAGAGGGTCCGGGGTTGCCATCGGCGTAACGGACATCATTGCCGAGCCAGGTGTTCTCACCACCCCAGTATGTAGACTCATCGGCCTCCCAGGTATCGGGACGACCACCGGCGAAACCGAAAGTCTTGAAACCCATGTCCTCGAGAGCGACGTTACCGGTGAGCAGAAGGAGATCGGCCCAAGAGATCTTGTTGCCGTACTTCTGCTTGACGGGCCAAAGAAGGCGGCGAGCCTTGTCCAAGCTGACATTGTCGGGCCAGCTGTTGAGGGGAGCAAAGCGCTGCTGACCCTGTGTGACGAAGACTGGTTAGCAAGCTTAGTCGGGAGATCTGAGACGGGAGAAGCATACCTGACCACCACCACCGCGACCGTCGGTCACACGGTAGGTACCGGCGCTGTGCCATGCCATACGGATGAAGAGACCTCCGTAGTGGCCGAAATCTGCGGGCCACCAGTCCTGAGAGTCGGTCATGACAGCAGCAATGTCTTTCTTGAGAGCATCGTAGTCGAGGCTCTTGAAAGCTTCAGCATAGTTGAATTCCTTGCCCAGAGGGTCTGAGGCAGGGTTGTGCTGGCGAAGGATGTTGAGACGAAGCTGCTCGGGCCACCAGTCGCGGTTACGGGTACCGCCACCGCCGACGTTCATCTGGCGAGCAACGGGGCACTTGCTCTCAGCCATGTTGGATTGCGATTGAGACTTTGCGTCTACTTCTGTGGCAAATGTACGACTGGAAAGGAAGACAGACGAAGAAGAAGCAGAAAGAGGAGAGAAAGATTGGTTCAGTAGAGAAGAGGAGGATGAGGGAGGATGAAAAGTTAAAGTCACAGATGGCCGTTGAGGAGGAGGGGCATGGAATAAATGGATGCAACGATAAGAAGAAGGACCCCGCGCATGGCCGCCGCCGAGCAACAGACCAGGCGCCACTTGCAACAGCCCAGGCGAACCCCAGATTCGCGCCCGCCGAGGACTAGCGCACTGGGTCTGGGCCACTGCTCGGAAAGCCATGGTGCATATAGCGGGACTTGGACAGCGATGCAATTACGCGAGGGTTTGCAAAGCGAGCGAGGTGATTGGCAGATGGTCGTAGACCGCTGGGAGAGTCAGTCAGTAAGGGCAGCAGGTGGAGGCACATGGGGGGCGAACTGGATCAGACAAGAGTGCAGAGCTGGTGGCCCTTGATGGATCGGTGTGACGTCTGCGACGCGTTCCCAGATAGCTGCTGCGAGTACTTCCCCCTTTGGACAGCGACAGCGAGGATGTAATGGACGATGGTTCGTAGTCCGATCACGGGATGGCGAGATCGGGCCGGGTTGTGGCGTGGCCTTTCAACTCAAATCAATCAATTTCGGAGAATTCTGCACCAGATGACGCTGGCTAGCGGAACGGTACCTGACTGGGAGCGTGCGAAATCCAGTGATTGGGATGGAAGACTGCAGGAAGCTTGGTCCATGCCATGCACGCCAGCTGCGACTTCAAGAGCGTATCATCACGACACCATAAACCGTCGCTGACCAGTACGGGCTTCGTGCATACTAAGCCCCCGCTTGGTGCATCTACCGCGTAGCTGCCGGTTGCCCCGCCCCTGCGCTTGCCCCTCCGTCGCTCGCTCTTACTGCTTACAGAATAGCTGATCTCGCCCGCTAGACTCGTCTTGGAAGAACACCGCGAGCGACAGCTTCTTTTCTGGACTTTGTCAACGAGCTTCAAATTCCCCCAAATCCGGCGGCCAAACACTATTCCACCTCGGCCCACCGTGACCGAGAATTCCGATGCTGCATGCCATCGGGCAACCTGAGATGTCGACATCCAGTAGCCACTTTACCTCATCCGACGTGCCTCGGTCCCCATCCTCATTCGTCACACTACGCTGGAGCTTAACCTGAACACGGGGTCAAATTATCAGTCGATGGACGGACTTGTGATAAAGACAGACTTGATTTGAGCTGCATAGAGATTGAAATGATCAAACAACGTTCGCTAGTTGATGTGCTGTGCCTTACTCAGCAACCGCTCGTATCAACAAATATCATTCACGCTCTCAATGCCTGGTTGCGACTCTTGCTGGCCGGATCATAGTATGGTCTCTCGCCCAAACTGACGGCTCTCGATCCGCGCCGCTCACCGAGATCCGGCTGCGAAGCATAGTCGGGAGTCGCCGCATGGTATACGGAACGGTTATCCCAGATGGCCAGATCGTTGACGTTGCGCCACTTGTGACGAACCTGGAGGTCATGGTTCTCGACAATCAGCTGCACAAACCAGGACAGGAAATGCTTGGACTCTTCCTCGGTGAGACCATTGATCTTCTGGACATGCGAACCGACGGCGAAGACGCTCTTCCAGCCTGTAACGGGGTTGGTGCGGATGACAGGATGGATTGCCTCGAGGAGCTCGCCGACATTCTCGGGCGCACCCCGCTCTCCGCTGAAGAGCTTGAAGCCATTGCGGTCTGCCGCTTCGTTGAAACGGGGCTGAGCATAAGTAGCTGTCAAGGTGTCGAGGAATCCTCGAAGGGTCGGCGAGATGCGGTCATACAGCTCATAACCCGAGGCCCAAAGAGTGTCTACCAGGTGATTAGCAATCAAGGCTGACCTCATGAAGCATGCTCACATACCTCCACCTGTGATTGGGAGCTCAGTCAAGCGCAACAAGGCGTAGTCACTCGGGATCGGCTCAAAGGTGATGTCGGAATGCCATTGCTGTCTCTGGCTCTGCTTTCCCTGTCTGAAGCTGTCGGCATAAATCTTCTTGGCCGTTCGCGATGAGATCACGCTGATTTCGTCATCCTTCGTCTCTCCACGTCCGGCGTTGACGATGGGGTGGATGTGCAGCTTCGATGTAGATGGTTTGCCCGAAAGCTCACCCAAGCGCTGCACGAGCTCTTTCTGAATATCATCGGTGACATTGTCCTGCTTGCGGAAGAAGACGACACCACGTTGCGAGACTAGCGTCAGCATCGTTAGCGACGACCTTCGCATCTAATCGGGGCAATTACTTACTCGTAATAGCAAGATCTCGTAGGAGGTCGTCAGAGTTCTCAGCTCGAAGGAGCTCAACAAGGTCAACGTCCTCAAACTCGCGTCCAATGGCGGGAGTGGTCTCAAAATACTTGATATGATCAAGTGCACCACTCAGTTTTAAAGGCTCGCGGTGATTGGTCAACAGCTGAGGTTCCTCGTTCTTCGGGGCCGAAGCTTCTTCTGCGGCCGGCTTCACTTCCTCCAGTTTGACTTCCTCTGATTTGACTTCTTCCGGTTTGACTTCCTCCGGCTTGACCTCCTCCGGCTGATTGGTGCTTGTGGTTGGTTCCTTCACAGCCACGTCATCCTCGGGCTCCCGAATTGTGACTTGCTCAGTTGCGTCATTCCTGAGTTCCTTGACCTGGACTGGCACGGGAACCTCGACCGTCTCTTGCGTTGCAGATGGTGCCATTTTGACAGTGATGATAAGCAGATCGAATGTAAGTCTTCAGAATACGTATGCTGCGATACTGCAGGTTTGAGAAGACGGGGAAGCAATTCACTTGGATAGCTCGTCGTTATATACTTCATCTCAAATGCCACAACAATTGGCGACGTCCCGACTTCGCATCAATTCCCAGCCCTCTGCATTGCGCCATGGTCAAGATGCATTCTGCCATCTGAGGGGTCGTTGAATTGAGGTGGCAAGCATACAATGAGGTCTGCAATGTCGCCATATGCCACGCGCTTCGATGAATGAGGACAGCCCAAATACGACGCGATGGTGAATGAGAACGAACCAAGTACGAGCAAGACGACACCCATACAGAACAGCCCCCACACTCGCGATATAATCTTATCAAGCATTGTCGGGGCACCATCATTAGTAGTCTTCGTTCGTCCCGGTGTCCAATCACGCATCTTGGATAGTTGATGTGGTGATGGCGACAGTGGTGCGGGGAGTGGTGCAATCGCTTCACTGCGCGATGGGCCGAGATGACAGAAAGAGGACTGTCCGACGGTCTTAAGGCCGGCTTTTAGATGTTGCCGTCGGGGGACAGTAGCTGTAAGTCGTGATTAAATAATAGGCGATGCGATGGCGCGTTACGCGGTTAGACAATCCAATACTGCGATACCGGAAGGGTTCGAGATGACGATTGGGGATGGGGTCGGCACGTCAGTTTGTGTGATCGAGCCATTATTCCAGCTGACGAAGGTCTAACAAAGCTGCGTTCAATGGGACTGCCAGATGATGAGCCTTGCGATTTATTGGAATAAGGTTCGATGTATACATTGTTTGATTGGTTGGGAAGTGAGTGCTCGACCACCTGGAGGATATGGATAGGTACTCATCCACTCAAATCACCGCGTTGTCCGTGAGCTAGGAATCGCACGAATCACACTGGAAGAGCCAGGACAACCTCACACAAGTGTTTCACACATCTACGTTTTCGACCACATGCGGGCCACTGGGCCTGCTAGTCAGTTGGGGACGAGTACCACTCTGACCTGACATCCCGCTATCCCGTAGCTCACAAAGTCGAGTTCCGATAAAACACGAAGACATTGAAGAGTCTCTACCTCTGTGCAGTTAGTTCCGACCTTGGGTATGAAATTTGAAAGCCAAAGACCAAGTGAAACGTTAGCTGCGGCCGTCTTGAGTACAATCGTCATACCACAACCATAATTATTACCAGCAAGGGTATGAGGGCATTGGGCGGACAAAAGTCATTGCAAAAGGCAGCGCAAGGCTAATTTCATCTTTGACTCTTGCCCACTCCTAAATGTAGCCTATGAGAGCTGGACTTGCCTGATCGGAGTGCCAACGACAGTCTAGGTTTAGTACCTATGTAAGATCGCCATATAGACGGCACTGCCAATGGTCAGGCTACTCCCATTCGGCCTGACGCGCCCATATGGAGCTCATAGCTAGACCCTTGCGTCTCCTCCCTTACGTTCTAGTTCAGATCGGCTATGTTTCTCAACTAATCTGATCGTTGCTTGGTGCGCACCCCATGATAAGTCTTCTGTCCAATTCGGGGCCATAGAGCCGGACTCTCGGCAGATCCAGAGCAACATACGCAAGACTAGCCAGTTCTTCTAGACCCTGAAATACCTAGGTTGCCTAGCAAGACCTCTATCTCTGTGCGATTATCGGTCAGATCGTACCTGACATAGTGTTCGGGTGGTCCCTTGTTGGCGCAGCCACTTCCCCAACGTCGGGTCAAAATATGTCTGATGTAGTTTGGATCGTCGAGAGACTCATGGAAATCATGTTCCATATGACGTGCAGAGTCGACTACCATTATACAAGCAATTCCTTGTTTGCACCATTGAAATCAAAGCTCGAGATTACCAGATGTCATCGCTGCTGTCAAGTCTCGCGTAGAGTTGTTTCAATAAATTATTATTGAAAATTATTGAAAGAAATGACGAACATCCGTCCCAGCATCGCAGAACATACGGCATGAGAAGCAGAAAAGCACAAGAGTCACGATACTTGGTTGGGGAAGTCATGGACCCCAGATTGGACCCTGAAATCTCAGCCGCGATCTTTGACCTGCGCAGTGGTGTCGTGTCACAAGTCACAAGACCTTTTACGACCCGCCTAGACCCTCAATTACATTATGATCCTGTGCAGGACCCTTGGCGGATCTGGTATGCCTGCACAGGACTGAGGCTCTGCCGCGGCAGGGAACTGTACAGGCCGCCGTCCCTGCGTGTTGCCATCGGCCCCATCCGGGCCCCGTGGGCCGTCCGGGTCCACAAGGATGCGTTGACGTCGTCACGGCTCCTCAGCTTGGACAAATCGTCTCGGTCCTGGGTGTAAATTTCCATGAGATGAAAAACTGGAGAGATCTGGAAGTACATTGACAGCATTGACTTGCTCATCGTTCTCAATCAGCTTTCTAGGTCTTACTGTATCTCATTGTAAAGTCAAAGTGAAGCAAGTTCGCATCCCCAAGCTTCAAGTTCCCCACACAACCTCCCCACCCCACTGCCGCAACGACCCCATCTCCCGCCCTGCGTGTATAAGTCGCCTTCACAGCTTGACCTGCGTGTGGTTCTCACCCAACGTCAAACATCCCAGACCTGCGTGTGCAAACCCCAAGTCCTGCGTGTGTCGGCGGGTCCATAGCTCTAGATAGCAGTCATCAAGGACTCCAATCGGCAAATGAGACCGTTCAAATTGATCCACGGTTGCTTTATTTCGTGTGCTGATGGATCGAGGGAAGAGGGGCTTCACGTTCACATGGTCATTCCTTTGCCCCTCCAGCCCACGATAGTTGGAGGGGCGGGTTGCAACAGCCTCATCGACGGCTTGCCTCTTGTGGTCAAGAACGAGAATCTTGTCTCCGACGTCGCTCATCTGTAAGAGCTATATAAGGTAGCGCAGGTCCCGGAAGCTCGAGGACTGAATTTGCGACTCAAACCACACAGAAACAAACCACATTTCCCTGGACAACAATACTCTACACATCGCAATCATGGGAAGCGCCGGTACTCAGACATGGCTCGAGAAGCTTGAGGAGCAGCGTGAGTGCAACCGTGTCTTCACCTATCATGGCGGCAAGCAAGTATTGACACGAGAATGTAGTCAACGTCGACGTTGACTGGATGGATCCCGAGTACATCAAGAACATGCCCATCCGCCCTCATGACCAGACCAGCAACCAGCTCTGGGTCGACATCCAGCTCGGCGACGCCTCCAACGCCGATCTCCTCGCTCAGACCTGCAAGGAGCTCAAGGATGCCGGCTGGCTCGCCATCTACACACGCATGGTGAGAACAACAACATCTACACCCCATCGACAACGACTCCCGATACTAATGGTGTTCAATTTTACAGGCTGTGCTCATGTGCAAGAAGAACATCGACATGATCCGCGGTCGCGTCCTCCTCCAGACCCTGCCTTCCAAGGCATACGACGCCCAGTTCACCCTCGACCACGCCCGTCTGTACGACCAGGAGTTTGCTCGTGCCGGCATCGGCAGGGACCGCTACTGCATCAAGATCCCCTCCACCGGTCCCGCGCTGAACGCTGCCAAGCAGCTCTCTTCTGAGGGTATTCCTACCCTCGGAACGGCTCTCTTCGGCCTGCCGCAGGCTATTGCTTGCAGCCAGGCTGGCATGCTTTACATCAGCCCTTACTACAACGGTAAGCGCCCGTGCATGTACAACGAAACAATGTGACTCGAGCTAACAATCTTCGCAGAGACCCAGGCTCACGATGACCTCAGCCTCTGGCCCGACGTCGAGGACCCCGCCACCCAGCACCCCAACAGCGCCCGAGTCTTCAACATCATCGAGACCTACAAGCGCCTGTACAAGGAGACTGGCCGTGAGCAACCGCTCGTCAAGAACGCCAGCTTCATCTCACCCAAGGAGGCCATGGCCGCCGGTGAGCTCGGCTGCCACTCCGCCACCATCTCCCACACCGTCCTGAACCAGCTCGCCGAGCTCAAGTACGACGGCACCAAGCAGCCTGGCGAGGGTGTCCCCAAGCCCCAGCACGTCTACAAGAACCCCATCCAGACTCCCGAGAGGCTGAAGAAGCTCGCCGGCATCGACCCTCTGGCTTCCGCCGAGTGGGACGGCAAGCTTGCGAGCACCGACATCGACTACCTGGCCAACTCAGGTGAGGAGCTGCGCAAGGCTATTGAGGCCGATCCCATCGCCAAGAACCGCCTTGCGATCGCTCTCGAGCTCTTCACTGGCGGTGAGAACCGCAGCAAGGAGAAGATCGAGAAGGCCCTCCAGAGCGTTTGAAGATGAGGCAATCAGAAACCCAAGCAGGAAGAGGTCAACCCGCGTCCGGCCCGACACCGAGATCTGACAGAAATCATGATCGCGAGGCTCGAGATCATTGACCGTATATCTGAGGGTCTCCCGCGTATCGTGGGTTGAGGATATTGATCGGTTGTTGTGGAAAATGCGGCTCATCTGGCATATATGGAGCCTCGCCCATATCTCCAGGTGGTTTGACGACAGGAGGATAAGCGACCATATTTGAAGAAAACATATCGTTGAAACCCATATTCGTTCCCATACCGTGCGTGCTCATGTCCATGCCCATTACCTCCCAATTAGGTGGAGTGACTCCAGTATGCCCAACTACGCCTGGTGGGTTGATGGGTATTTGTGGTGGCATTGATTCGAAAGGTGGTAATGAATTTGTGCCCTCGGGGTGTTGTAGAGGTGCAGAGTGCATGGACGCGGTCAAGTCTTCTGTTTCGTGCAGTGCCTGATCGATGCTGGTGTGCTCTGCTGGCGATGTGTTTGGCTCAGGCAGGGGTTCAAGAGCTCTACCCTCCCGAGCGCCCAGACCAGATCCTGCACGCCATCGATTCACCTCAGTGAGCAATTCCTCCCGTTCTTCGACCAGGAACTCGACTTGCTGCATCAATGCCTGTAGTCTCTGTTGTTCCACCTTGTGCAGGCTGATGCTCTCGTCTAAGACAACATGTTTGGATAGTCTGTTCGTATCGGTCGCCTGCAGAGCAGGAATCAGGTTGGCAAGGGTCTGGTCGACAATGTCAGTAAGTCAATCAAGCAATCGCGTTGCCAGCTGTGCAGCAGGCACCAGTTTGGTGGCTCACCGTCAATCGGCCTTTGAAGGCCTCTCTTCTCGATCGCTCAAACACCCTATGTGCGGCGCGATCATTGGCCGTCCAATTGCGGACACGCTTCTTCCGCCCGTGAGCATTAGATCCAGCCTGGTCTGGATTCTCAGCTGCGTAGCGGCTGTCGTTCTGCCTCGTGGCTGGAGGCGATATACTGTCTTGTGATGACATGCAAGCTGACTCCCGGGTTGCACGGGATGGAGAGGGAGCCGCGTGGAAAGCCCAATTGGAAGAGAGGACTAGCAGATCGCTGCCTGCATCAACACGTCCGTTCGAGACGTGACCGTTTGTATGGGCGTCTTCACTGCTCAAGGGTAATCATCAAGTCGATGGAGCCCTGTTCAAATGGCTCGACCGACAATGTGGTTTCGAGGATGCGCTGGGATTGTTGTGTAGCGCCAGAAGCTGATCTCGGGTGCTCAGGTGACTCTGACCGAGATGAGGGGTGATGGTCGGATGGGGCCGTACAAGCAGAGAGGAGGAGGGAGTGGAGCTGACCGAAAGACAGGGACCCCGGGGGGCTTTCCTCGCTACCCCGCAACCCCGGCATATTGCATATACAGGACCGAGTCAAAGACTAATCTTGACTGGCACTTGGCCAACCAAGACAATGGCCTAAGTCTAGCAACCGGCTGTATAATGTTTGGTTTGATCTTAATATGGTCAACCTATGATGCCATTTAAATGCATGTCGGGAGACATAGGTCCCTGCAGCCGTAAGGGAAAAGCATAAGATGCAAGATGCAAGATGCATGAGCAAAACACGCAGTTGCTTTCACGTGTTTAAGGAAAGAGCATCAATACTTCGCCTGTTGGTTTTAAATATAGACGATAATCAGCAACTTTCCTTTTCCTACATCTTCAACGTATCTCTCAAACCTAGGGTCAGCCCACTATATAAAGAAACCTTTAAACCGTAGCTTTAGCGAGTATGGGTATTGAATAGCCTCGCCTAGCAAGATGAAGTTAAGTGCAATAATAATCTATATTTAATTGTCGCTTAGGAGGGAATAGAACTGTAAAAACTAGGCAATCTTATTTGCATCGCTAGTCGCTTCGCTAGATGTATCAAGAGCTTTGTGATATAACCTATTATCTACTTAGCTATATATGTTACCCTATATGTATTCATTTGATTAAGGTTGACTCTCATACAGCTCGCAAAGCTATTACGGAGTTCCCAGAGAAATGTCCTGGAGGCAAGATGGCTGTGCTCGAGTACCATCAGGTGTGTACATCCTTCTCAGGCTGCGCGAGAAATAATCCGGGTCATATAGCCGACGACCAGTTCGCAGGGCGCGCAAGTAGGTCGTGGGTAAAGCGATCTGTGGCGACACGGCAGGCTGCTTCAACGGCACCGTCCTCGACGACTACCTTCGCATCCAGCTCTTATCTGGCGAACAAGCTGGCATCCTCAAGTTCGAGGATGGGCCAGGATCCGATCATGAAGAACCGTGGGGCGGACTAAGCTTCTTCCAGTAGTGTCCAGCCTCCTTTTCGGTGACCCGACTTACAGCTCGGATCTAAACTCTGCAAGGGCACCGCGGAAGGCGAAGGTGGAATTTACTATTTCTGAATGTCACAATAGCTTCGTCAGATATGCTGACCATATTGCATTGAAGCTCTGGCCGCGCGAGTAGGCAAAGTGGAGTGAATACACCTCTTATACCCGCAGCTACTGCGATGCAGGCGATGTAGTCTGCAATACTTCCAACGACTATGTTTACGGAGTGCACGCCAACTGTATGTATAGCTATGGTATCAGTGCAGCCAATCCCTTAATTTAGAAGTGGAATAAGGCCATAGGTAATGGTATCAAGAGTGATGTTGGTGACCACTTTCCTGCTATGAATAAGGGCTTACCTTCCAGCAGCAACGTCTCTACGCCTACACTAACAATAATAGAATACTCAAGCTCTTTTTCGAACCCTAATCAGACTGTGGGCATGGGCAGATAACACAAGCGCGCACATTATTTCGATAGAAGCCCCTCTGCATATGCTCATTAATTGTTACTTATCGGTCTGTAACCAAGGATTGCACTACTTCATATCCGAAAGAGTGCAACCATCGTAATGACTTCTGAATTGGACCGCCAACAAACTCAAGTTGTGAGTCATCGTGTGGTCTGTGCCGACATGTGGCATTGAGGAGTGACAGGTGCTCCGTAAAATCAACTGGGATTACTGACTCGGAATAGGCGACGAAGGAATCCGTCTATATAACTGTGAAGGGAATACAGGTCGTATAAGAGCCTAGGTGAAGTGAACGGGCACGAGAGGAACCCTTAGAGAGCATGACTGAGCTGGATATGATATCATTTACTCCTATTATAGCAATTATGGACAAAACATAGTCATTGCATCTATGTACCATCCGACGACATGGCATAATTCCTCTACCCAGCTTGGCTGACGAGGCAGGAAGCGCCTAGAGAGACTAATAATGTTGCCGTCTTAATGCCAGTGGAAACTTAGTAATATTACGGAGCCAGTGGATCCTTATTAATATCTTTTTGCAGGTGAGATGACTAAACACGCGGAGGAATGTGTTGATCTCGGCTAACAAGGCTGAGATGACGAAACAAGCCGTATTGACTAATCAACAAAAGATCAAGCCCAAAGCATGCATTTTCTGTATGTCACAGCAAGTGGACCAAGCTCAGGGTCCCGCGCGTGCTGTGCCATCACACATAATCAAACCTTTGTGATGGATTTAGTGAACTTGGCGATGATATAACACGCGTGTTCCACACTAGGTGCCAAGATGAGGATGTTTCGCGGAAAATGCAGCACCCAGCGTCTACAGTGCAACGGTAGAGCAAGGTCGTGTAACGTATTGGCTCTTATGGCTCTATGGCACGTGATACCTATTAGCTATCAGTGAAGTAATGTGCCATTGTCTGTAGGTTGATGGCATGCTTCGGTTGTGGTGCAACAGAGAGGGATAGCTTTTGTCTACAAGGGAAGTATACTAATGTTTCTGTAGAGCTTAAAATCATGCATGCGCAGCTCACCGCAATACTCTTGTTGAATTAAACATGTCTTGTTTCGCGCAGCAGACCCATCAGAGGTCATCCGCGACGGTGGTACAGCTAGTAGAGCACGGAGGGACTCCAGCCACCGGTGGGCACCTAGGCGCCGTCATAAACAATGGAGCCGGCCGCACCGCGAACCTCATCCTTCGAGGCCTGGTTTCCGGCCCCGTGCCCAGGGTGACTTACATGATTATGCCTCGACCCAGAAGGGCACGTCGTATTTTCCCGAAGGCTGCCAAGATTTGTATGACTACGTGAGCCGAGCCATCATGAACCCTGCGTGCAGAATCCTCTTGTTTGAAACGCCCTCCACAGCCAAGGCTCCAGCTTTGAACAGGATTCCTCCGTTTCTGCATCTATCTTTTGCCCTTGCTGATCAGCGAGGCGATCAATAATGAGATCCACGATGAACAGATCCTACTGCTGGGCGGCGACATCATCTTCCCCTTCGTGGCCAGAGTCATCGTCAAACTGGGCATACGCAGTATGCAATAGACTTTAAACAAGGTTGCAGATGAGACTCCTTTCAACTATAAAAGTGGTTCAGCCATCACAGATTCACAAACTCTTTACCAGACATAAATACAGCAACAACATCTTTTCACATCAACACCATCACAGCACTCGCGGCAGCACAGCTAATTAGCTCTAATCGCCCAAACACCAAACATATACTTCATCTCCAGCACTTCCCTTAGCCCAGCATGCCTAGCCTTGCCACAGTTGCAACCCAATGCCTGTTTCTCGGCTCTCTGGCTGCGGCTGTGCCTGCGCCTAGCAACCTCCGCGAGTTTAAAGTCGGCACTGTTCGCTCGCTTCTCGCCGCTCGCGACGGCTGGGAGGGCGCATCCGACGGAAACGTGAAAATCCAAGTCAGCAATGATATGGTGAACTGGGGTCAGGGTCGAGTCGATGGTGGCATGCTTGACTGGGCCATGGACGAGTGCTCTTGGTCATCCTGTGGTGGTAACGGCAAGACATCCGAGACAACAACTAGATATGTCAATGGCTGGAACGATTACGACCTCGATATTAAACTTAACGTTGACGGCAAGTTCGTAACCGATGGCGACGGCACATGGGATCATCTGAAGGAAATCGCAGACGTGACACTCAAGGAGTTTGAAGACGTCGAAGCCCAAGACTATACTGACATGCACGGCTGTGGATCAGAGATTTGGTGCAAGAGTACGTGCATTCGGACAGGCTAATCCACCTGTCCTTCCCTCTCTTTGTCTCTACTACACTGTTATCTTCTATGGAGGTGAATGAACAGCAACTAACATGCATGTTGTGGCAGGTATGGCTGAGAAAAACAGAAACGGCGATGGCGGCCCAATGATGATTGGCTGGTACCCAAGGGAGGTGCATATTGTTATTCAGGATGAGAACGGCAGCCTGAGAGCCTTCCTTGATGTAACTCTAAGCAACGACAAGAGCGAGGCCACCTGGGACGGCCTTTGCAGCGATCTGACCACCGCTGGATCTACACTCAGCGGACTCATCAGTGGCATTGCTGGTGCGGCCTTCGCCCTAGCTGGCCTCTCCTGCGCGGACTAAGTCTCGCGCGCCATCTCCGGGTCTAGTCTGGGTTATCCTCTTCTATCTTGTCTGTTTGAACGGCTGGGCCGACAGCGAGTCAATTTGTATTTATTCATCCCTGCACCAATAGCCTACTTTTCGTCTTGTCTCCATAGTGAACATGAATCACGATTCACTAAAGAGCACTACATGGCCACTTGTCACCAAGGATATGTCCTCACCTCGTCCTCCCTCTCTATATCCAGCCCCTTATCCAACTGCTTTTGATGTTCCGCGTCGAGATACTCAAGAAGCACCCCCTCGTACTTCTCTCTGCCTTTATAGAAGCCGACCGTATCGTCCCAGCTTCGGATAGCGCTCGCTAGACGGCCAGGGACATAGTCCTCAGTCACAAGTTCCGTGATAGGGTGGAAGTAGGTACGGATCGTAAACACAATAGCCCGCGTCTTTGGCAGTCGGCGTAGTGATTGCCTCTCCGAGCGAAAATGGTGGTGCTTGATGGCTCTGTCCTTATCTGCAGTGCTCCAGCCGACTTTGGGACTGTCCTCATCGCCGATACTCCAGCTCCAAGGCAGCGCTTCGTCGACCTGGATGAAGTAGTTGTTACGCGCGTAAAGCTGGTCACACCTCAGGCGCGTGAAGAATTTCGCCATGCCGCTGTGCAGCTTCTCTTTGTAATGTGGGACATTGCCTGACGTATGAATCTCTTCGAGGGGCATGCCTAGTTTGTCCGACAGGCGCCAGAAGCCGGCGAGCAAGATTGCGCCGGCCTGGAGGTAGTATCGACCGTCAGAGCCTTCAATCATGATTGCGAGGTCATCTTGGACCAGCCTGGCGCAGATGGCCATGGGGTCATCTCTCAAGGGTCGTTCCGTTATGTTGAAGGACTCGCCAGACCAGAGATTATCGATGCCCACGGCTGTGCGCCTGAACATGCTGGGATAGCGGGCCGGCAGATACTCAGCCAGTTCATCAAGAAGCTCGATGGCCGCGGGATATGCGTCCGGGCTCGTGTGGACACACTTGTCCTGGCGTTCAAGCAGGCGAGCGGCCTTGTCTGCGTGGTACTTTGGGAAGTCGTTGTCCAGCTCAATCCAGTCATCTGCTTGAATCGATCGAAGGCCCATGTTCACGGCGTATTTGGGTCCATATCGAAATGCGCGGTAAGGTAGTGGCTTTGTTGTTTCGACTGACCAATCCTTGTAAGGACTTGGGCGAGGGAGCTCGTATTTCTCCGGGGGTAGTGATGTTGGCCTTGGTGGTGATGGGGTTCGGGTCTGTTTGTGGTGTCTCGAGACTACCCACCACGTCAAGCGGCCTACGGCGAGAATTGCCAAAACCACCAACGGCGTGATGAAGGCCAGGGGGCCATCCAGTGTCAAAGACTTGAGTATTGCCATGACTGTAATTTAGTGCTGAGGAAAATATGTAAAAAGTGAATAGTACACGTCTTAGAAGAAGCAAGTCTTGTGCGTTTTGTCTGTTGCCGAACGGTACTTTGTCTCAGACAGGAAGCAGCTGTGACAATTCAGAATGACAACAATCCCATGGAACAACCAAACAAACAGAAATAATAGGCGACAATCGGCTAGCTATTCCTACAGCCCCAGCCACATTGAGTCGGAAAGCTCGTTGAGATGTCCGACCAGCGATAAGGGCCTCGACGGCCGCCGGAAGCACTAACCCGAAACAGACGATCTTCGTTTGTTCCCATCTCCAAGATAACAGTCTGCTTCCTTGGCGTGCAAGTTCCATCACGAAGGCTTGTGTCATGTTGTTATTGTCCGTGTCAGTTTAAAAGGTCGCTCAAAGGGCCTTTTAGACATGTTATCGCAAGTTTCCTTGTCGCATAAATCTTATCAGAGGCGACCAAGAAAAACCTCATTCTCCACCAATCATCTTACAATCTTCCGTGTAAACCACCAAAATGGCAGCCATGAAGCACTACCCTCAGGCTCAATCTTCCTTCACCATTCCTCTCCTCGCCGGCGACAACGCATACCTAGGCGACGTCTTTTCCAGCGACAAGACCAACCCCGAAAAGCCCATCTCAGCAGGCCTCTTCCGTCTTAAGAAGGGTGAGCCTCTGACATACACATACAAGTACGACGAGATGAAGATCATCCTCGAGGGCGACTACACCATCTCCGACGAGACGGGCCAATCTGTGACCGCCAAACCTGGCGATGTCTTTTATTTTCCTGCTGGTTCGACCATCACATTTACCACCACGGATTATGGTCTGGCATTCTATTGTGGCCAGAGGAAGGAAAGCGACTTTTGAGGCGCGTAGGGGATGATGTGCGGATGGAACAGGTCAAGGGACGGGACAAACATGGTTAAGATTGACAAGTAAGCGACCAGGTCACATTTGCGAGGCTCGGATGAAAGGATATTCAAGACTTTGAATTTATTACAATCTCAATGTATACTCGTTGCCCTAGCCCTCGTTTGTTCTGTGTTCGAAGAAAACACTTCAGCCAAACATTGACCGCAAGTCGTTCATCTCCATCACATCAATCCAGTGCACCATGTATATCCCACCACCCAAGTCGTGGTCATTGTCATACGAGTTCCAGATTGTAGAGGCCAGCTGCTTCGCGACCACGATGGGCGCCGGCGGAAGGCTCGTCTCGAACATGCCGAGCCTCTCCAGGATGAACTGTCGCGCTTGACTGATCTCCAGGAACACGTCCACTGAACCGGGATCGGGAATAGTGCCATATGCTGAGCTCGTGATTTGCGTAATGTACGACATCAGCGTGTCGGATTCGGGGAGCGATTGCTGTGGTCGGCTTCCCAAACCCCATCCGCCATCATCCACGGAAGATGAAGGATATGAGCCAAAAATGTGCTGCTTTGTGGCTGGCGAAGTTGTGCTGTGCCGTAGACCCGTGGCAGCTGAGATGTAGAGCAGCGGCTGAATCACGCGGCTGCCCGAGGACGGCGGGATCTGCTTCAGAATCCTCACGAGATGCAGCGCAAGAGGCACGATCCAGTCGTCCCACAGTGTGACATTATGGGGAGGCGGGCATTCCGCATCGGCTACCGCTACAGGCAACCGCTGTAGTGCGAGCTCATGGAACGTCTGGTACAGGTGCAGTAATGCGGCTACACGGTATGCCTCGGCTGTCAAGTTTAGATGTGACTGTGGTGTGACCAGATCGCCCGTGTCGCTGACCTGCTGGGGTTCTGTGCTGATTTCGAGGGCCAGGAGCTTTTCCTCCAGATCCTGGGCCCGCTGAAGGTCCTCAAGCGCAGCTGTGTAATAGGTCTGGTCGTCGTGGAATGGTTGCCGTAGACGAGCGCGTGAGGCTCTGCAGAGGCGGATCGATTCAGCAACGAGTTGAGCAGATATGGTCGAGACACCAGTCCATGGATGCAACATATCGAGGCTTGTCTGGCCATGGTCCGGCTCTGGGGCTATCATCCGCGAGGTATCGCTGAGCAGGTCAGTCTCCTTCTCATCGCTGACGACCGCAAGCAGCATCTCGCAGTAGACCATACTCCGGTTAAAGAAGTCCAGCAGCCTCGAGCTCGAGCGACTCAAGTCCGTTGGTGGCTGGGCGTTGAGACGCCGGAGAAGGGCTCGCAGCTCCCGGAAGAAAGGCAAACCAAGGCCTCGTGAGTCGACCCAGCAGATGGTGGTTCCCATGCAGAACATGGCGAACATAACGCCAGTCGGAATCGTGCAGAGGACGGCTTGGTTCTTGACTATGTTGAGCTCCGCCTGAATAAGTTCTGTGGCTCTTGACGCAAGGTGGAGGGACGCCTGACGCAGCCCGGGGATACGGGAGGCGAGAAATGATGCCGACATGCTCTCCAAGGCGCTGTTGACAGCTGCAGAGCTTTGCCAGAGGTCCATGGCGATTTTGCGGTTCCAGTTTACATCCGAGTCGAAGCCTGACCATGCTGGACACACCTCCTGAAACCAGTTGATGATGAAGGCTGATGCGTAATCCGTGAGCAAGGTCGTTATCGGAGCTGGGGTAGGGGGTGAGCCATGTACTAGTTCGACGATCGGTGAGACGGGCAGTTGTTGATTTGTCTTGTGGGTTGTGGTCCTCTGAATTGACTCATGTGTCGATGCGGCATTGGAAAGTGACGCTGCGCTGGAAACGGATGCATCGCTAAGTTTCCTTCGTTGCTTGCTGTGGCGAGAGACAGGTGAGCCTCGCTTCTTAGTGGTATAAGTGGGAGACGACGTTCGTGCCACAGCAATGACATGGTTCTGCGCTTTCTGCGGACATTCAATTGTCGTATTGAGTGTGACTGATGCCATGGACGATGGCAAATCTCGAGACTGTTCCGGGGCCGGCTGGTAGAGGAGATGCTTGAACGTCCACCTGTCTTTGGTAGTGTATCCTCGGCATTCGAGGCCCTTGGCGGCGCACCGCTTGCACGTCGGTCGCGTTTCGTCACATTTTGACTGATGCTTGCGTTAGGTACCTTATCAAATGAAATTGACAACTTTAAACGTGTAGTTGATGAAGGAAGTGAGGCATTGCATACGTGTTTTGCTTTGCAGGTCAAGCATCCGCCCTTGGAGCGAAACGGCTGGTCGGCTCTGGCACTTGTAGCCTGAACTCCCAGGGTCGGGGCGACAATTTGCGGGGAGAAGGACAGCATCATGATCGCATATGCGGACGGTTACAGCGCTGTGTTATCGGCTGCTTAGGAAGAATGAGACATCAAGTACTGTAGCATTCGATGGAAGTCGTCGCTGTGAGAGTTATTGAGAGGTTGATAAGATGGATTGAGGGAGTGCAGGTTTCCCAGCCAGTCTTGTGACCAAAGAGCTCAGCCACTGATAAGGGTTGTGATCGCTTGAGAGCGATGCTGGTTGGATCCCCGCGCGATACGTGCAAGGTGCTCAGTAGTGGGGGTCTAAGTGCCGGAATCAACGGCAAGCCTCCGCGACCACGAGAGACTATATAGTTGATATCATTAATTAATTGCACTGATCTTCTTGAAGGCAAATTGGACTTATATAAGCTTTCAATGTCACGAAACAATATCAATGAATGCAAAGAAAAATGTTGATTAACGGAGAAAAGGCAATGCACTACCTTATCTATAAGGCAGTACAAGTTCAGCAGCTAAGTACTCGTCCTAGACATCAGAAAACAGCCCATTTCTTCTCCCAATTCTTGAAGAACGGTGCCTCTGACAAGGTCTGCACAGGCCAGTCTTTCTCAATCATGCCACTCTCGACTTGGAACCGCACATAGCCTCGCAAAGCCGGCTTAGCGATATGTTCGATGTACCAAGTCCCCTTATACTTGAGCAGGCTCTCTTTGCCTTCCTCAAGCACCTTGAGTGCCAGAGACGGGATATACGGTTCGTTCTTGAGCTCGGGTAGTGGTGTGAAGAGAGCCTTGAAGTTGAAGATGATGGCGCCGGATAACGGGAGGCGGCGTAAAGTCTGCCAGTCGACCCTTAAGTGAATGTCGCTCGGCTTGAGGTCTGGCCTCTGTGACGATCGGTGCATTGCAAACTCTGGGTCGTCGGCCGGGAGAAACAGAGGCTTTCCGACCTCGAAACTCCAAGAACCTCGCTGGATGGGCTTGTTGGTCGGCATTTTGGTGAAGAAGCTGTTGTTGTGTGCGCCGTCAATTCTAGCCATGCTATTTTGAGTACAATCAAGAAAGGAAATTAGAAACTCACCGGTCCATGCTCATCTCCATCTTCTCCTTGTAGTCGGGCACAATCTTGTGGATATCAGCGAGGCCGAGTCCCATCTTCTCGCTCAGCTTCCACCCCAGAGTCGAACAAATCACACCAGCGCGTAGCACGTAGCGGCCCGTCTCTGGGTTGCGCAGCATGATCCCAAAGTCCTCAGGCACGTTTCGAAGAAGGACCTCCAGCGGCGGCACGGCCGAAAGATCGGTGCATATATTCAGGATGTTGTTCGTCAAGAGACAACCGCTTAGGCTGAACTGTTTCGGATAGCGGGCTATCAAGAATTGCACCACCATCTCCATGAGCTCCTTGCAGGCGAGTTCAGACCCGGGGAGGCTTTCAAGGACGTGAGTACCATTGTCTCTAAAGAGCGTCTGTCGTTGTGCTATTCGCTCGCGGTATGTACTCTCAAGCTCAATCCAGAAGTCCGTATCCATCTTGGTCAATGCTGGGGATAACACGTTAACTCGCGCTCCATGTTCAGAGAGCGGAACTTCCAGATCTCTCGATCAATCGACGTACACATTGTCTGGTGATATGACCATCTGAATGGCCGGTATGGACGCGGCAGGGCCTTGTCAACGTCGAAATCTGGCAACGGTGTCGGTAGGGAAACTCCACACAGCTTTTCGTAGTCTGGGAAGTCTCTCAACGCCTTGATGTCAGAGATGCTGAAACCGGTGTAGTTGAAAAGCGCAGGGTCGCTGTATCGGTAGTCGGCATCGAGTCGCAGGAGTGGCTTGGGTGCCGCAGCCAGATCAATACACCGCACATCGAGGCTATCTGCTGCGAGGCCCGAAAAGCAGCCTTGGTAGACAGGAGGAAACACGTTGGTGTAGTCGTGCTTTTCGGGTACATTGGCCGCTCTCTTTTGAGCTGAAGGATTATAAGCAGCCGCTTTCGCCCTTCTACGACCTGGAGCAAAGCTTTTGATGATGAAGACTAGAGCAGAAATGCATGCTGTCGCGACGAGGAAGATGATGAAGTCGCCTCCAAAGATTCGATTCATGATTGAGAACATTGTAACGACGTGCTCGGGCGGCGCTCTGATGCGGTCTGGTATTACGCCTCTATATTGCCCGTTCAGCAAAGTCAATAGGCTTGGCGCACCAGGGACGGTCAGTCATTCGTGCAAACCACCCTTTGTAAAGATGACTCAATCTAACACATCTATAAAGACTAGCAAAGCCTCCTATCGCTAATGTTAACACGGCCCAGAGCTTCCTTTCTCACGAGAGGGGAGGTCGGTACTCATTGGGCCGGTAGATAAGCCCAAATGGAGTAAGACTTCGCGGAGGAGGGTAGCCTAACCCCATCGTGTGTGCCCGTCTTGCCAACCGCAGCTAGCTGAGATAAGGTAGACATGCAGCCATGTTTATGGTGCATGGCCGCGCGATAAGATAGGCTGGGGTAGTTGTCGTCATGGCAGGCATATCAACATGGCGGACACGCGGCGTTAGCTCCACATCAGATAAGGTTCCCCGGACCCCAATCCTACATGGCTCTATAGCACAGGACAGTAAGTGAAGAAGGCAATGCACTGGCTTCCCAAGTCAGAAAAACCCAGGCATGGAGCAATTGTTGAAACTGGACGCAATGCTATGACGGTTGATCGGCAGTCGTTGTCGCATGTTACACTGGACGCCTACCCCACTCCTCGGAAGTTCCCCTCGCTATCATTACCAACCCTCGACCTCTATTCGCTTTAGCAGAGACCAATCTCTTCGTCAGAATAGCCAGACCACGGCGAGAAATCTACCAGCGGGAACATCCTCACTTATTATCTAGACGCTCCGTATAACAAGGTGGGAGACTTGAGTTCCCTAGAGCACGGTAGATGTCTAAATAATTCATCGGATCTCCCATTCTGAATGGTCTGATAGAATAAACTATTGGACACAACATGTCTGTGCCGATAAAGAGTGAGAGATCTCTGTTTCCTTTTCGTTTCTCCTTTTCATTTTCTCGATTCTACTAGGTAAGGTAGTTACGGTTACGACCCTCGCATTTGCCCAATTGTAACAGGGATCCTCCCTAGATGGTAATCTCAGGACTGTAATGCCATTCCTTCAAGGCACATTTTAAACGGGCAAGTTCGGTCTTTGTTGCTATTATTTAGTCATTCGGAAATTCCTGTTGGGAACCTTGAATACTCTTCTTTTCACTGATAGTGATGATGATGACGATACTACCAATCCCGAATACATCAACCTCATAAAGCCCCAGCGCATAAAGTCCTTATCTACAGACCAACTATGCCGCCACCTCAAGAGCCCAAGAAAGACTCATTCGTCAATAGTCTTTGTGTTCTCTCCCTGAACAGGACACATCTTTCATCAAAGTGAAGTGATTGATGTCCAGCCCTATCATAGTCCTTACTTTTTCACTACTCTGATAGCACCGGTCGACCCCAGCGGTGGATGTCAGCACGTTCCCTAGCAACCTCAAAGGCAGTTTTCCCCTCTGCGTTTTTAGCAGCCGTGTCTACGCCCACCTCTCGTAGCGCGTTAACCACGTCTCTGGATTCCTTCTCAATCGCCCACTGCAGAAGGCTGATGTTCCGCCTCGGCTCAGTCCAATGGAAAAGACTCTCCCCGTTAGGTCCTATGTCAGTTTCGTTCCAGTCCTTCGGCATTGGTAGCGGCTCTGGCGCATCTACTAGAGATGGCGTTTCCTGAAGCAGTCGCAGTGCAAGAGGGAAGAGAATTGATTGCTCGTGGCCTCCTAATCCCCAAAGGGACAGCACATGCAAAGCCGTCCAGCCGGAGTCGCTGATTGCAGTTGTGTCCGCGCCCCGAGCTGTTAAGAGTTGCACAATGTCTAGCACCGCTTTATCCCTTTTGAGGGTCCAGTCGCCGCCTCTCTCCATCCAATCTCTTCTCTCAGGCGCAAGGGCGCACAGGAATGGTGTCCAGCCTAGATTGCTGCGCTGATTGACATCCAGGCCCTGATCAAGAAGCAACTCCACGACATCAACCCGGCCTCCCAAGCAAGCGTGGTGTAAGAGAGTCTCACCATGGTGATTCGTTACCCCCCATGTTGAGGGATGGATAGGCTGCCCTAATGGAGTTGCGGATTCGATCACGAGGTTGAAGAGGCGAGTATTGGAAGTCCTGGCTGCAGTATGAAGAGGGGTGGTACCTTGGAAGCTGCCCTGGGTTGCCGAGGCTCCATGATCAAGCAGAAGTCTGACAGCCGTCTCGTTCCACGTATATCGCACTGTTTCGATTGCAGGATCTCCACGGCAGTACTTGACGGTTCCCACAGCTGTGTGAAGCGCTGTGAGCCCATGATCACTATCTTTCTCGTTTGGGCTTGCGCCATTCTCAAGAAGTGCTTTCAGGGCTCCTGTGCAGTCTGCAATACTAACTGTGCGATGTAGCAGAGGCTGGCCAAATTCTTGGACGTTTGGATTAGCACCAGCCTTGATCAAAAGACTGATGAGAACGGACTGGTTGACATAATCTATTCCAGAGTATAGTAGGGCAGGTTCGGCAGTCCGCAGTAACGTCTCTCGTTTTCCGAGGCATGCGTCGGCCAGGCAGCCACTAAGGAACTGTGTACTGAAAGCATGCGGCTTACCGTCGTGACGAAGCAATGCAGCAGCAACATGGGGGTCCCATTTCTTCACGGCCTCGGAAAGGGCCACTCCCACAGCACTGCCTTTTAGCTCGGGCAAGGGGACCCAGGAGAGTAGATCCTGTACGATGTTGACCTGGCCCGAGTGAGCAGCGAGGTGGACGCATTCGAGGATAAGACGTCTCAGCGGCAAGGGGTGGTGGTCTTCTTCTTCTTCTTCGGCTTCGCTGGGCTCTGCGGGCAGGGGATCCGACATGGAGGACCGCTTCCAGAGACGAGCAATGACAGTGCGATGGCCGTAGATGACGGCAAGGGCGATTGGGTCGACGGTGAGTGGGCGACCGCAGGGCCGTGGGGCTAGGTCATGGTCTTCCACAGCCCAGCGTGGGTGGACGCCCGCGTCCAGCAAAGCGTCAACGGCAGATAGATCCCCAAGACTAGCGGCGTACTGGAGGGCGGTACCATGGGCCGTCGGGCACGGCGTTCTACTGTCCTGGTCTGGTGGGTGGTCGTCGCTGTATACGTCTGGGGATTTCGAGCGAGGGCTTAGCGTAGCGTCGGGAGGCAGCTCGCCGGAGGATAGAAGCTTTCGGAGGCGAGGGATGTCTCCTTGGAAGATGGCATGGTGGAGAGGTTGCTTCTGCTTGTCAAGGAGCGCAGGACCGCCGAGGAGAGGAGGGAGGAAATCGTGGCTGTTTGTATAGTCGCCCCAGTCAAGGGCGTGTGGGAAACGCCTGATATAGTCTGGGTGAATCGACATTCCACGTACTTCGTGGCAAAGTGCAAATCCAGGGACAGCCGATTGCTTCAGACGCGGGTGGTGAAAAGGGCAGGCGCGTTGTCCTCTCCCCAAGAACTTGGTACTCAAAGAATGGTGCCTAAGTGAGTGCAGATCTTTGTGATGAAGAAGGCGATTGGGAAAAAGCATGTCAAAGGTACATTAAAGAGTTGTGTACAAGAAATAATAACATGGAACAACTAATGTTGGTTCTCCTTTTCCATGTTCATGTACGTGAAGAAATGACGGCCTCCAATAGACGTGGTGGATCCGCCAACTTCGCCAAGACAAGCGAGTATCTCTACGAACGCGACCTCATACTAGGCTTGACCGCCACTAGTCGATCGTGATCTCAACCGTCTCCTTCAAAGTATCGTGGTGTACGGATATAGTCGAGGTACTTGGCGGAGGCCTCGTTTTTGATGTGACGCCAAGTACTTGAGGGGAGAGCCTCGGCAGCCTTGCCTGCATTTATAACTTCGGGTCCAGCCATGCCCGTCCCCAGCTTCATCACTTCTTCATCACACTCGCTCGCAACCCGCAAGGATCTACCCCCAGCTCGTTCGCTATGCGCCAAGCCGTCGTCGACTTCATCCGCTCCCCCAGCTTCACAGATCCTCAAGACGTCGTGTACGCCGCTATTCGCGATGACAATCTTGTCGTCCTTGAGCGACTCATCGCCTCTGGTTCAGCCTTGGGTCTTGTCGATGCGGATATCATCCAAGACCCGGACTGCGCTACCATATGGGGCACGCCGCTTCACTTTGCCTCATGGTTTGGCAGTGTTGATGCTGTACGGATACTCCTCAAAGCAGACGCTGATCCAACTCTAATCTGCATGGTACCATTTGGCTACGGTTATGACGCATCTCCACTATACATCGCCATTCAAGCAGGCGAACGAACAATAGTCAAAACTCTATGGGAAGCGAGTGCCAAGCCATCGCCAGAGACGAAGAGGAAGCAGCCCGTGCAATTCACATACCCTTGCATCGCAGCCAGGGCAGGTCATGCCGCCATCGTTCAGGATCTGTTATCGTGGCGTGACTGGGGTCGGGATTTGGAACTGGAGGTCTTAAAGGAGGCCACAAGTCGCTGGAGGTTCACTGTCGTTGATACACTTCTTGGCATTGTTTCTTACCAGCCCGAACATCTACACAATGTCCTGCACGATGCCGTCAGCTTTAGGAAGGAGTACGACAACGAGCTCTATCCCGAACCCGAGCCTCTCGAATACGTTGAACAGCAGATGCTCATAGATCGTCTGGTCGAAGCTGGGGCAAACCCAAACTTTAGTCTCTATGGCCAACCGCCACTCATCCGTGTCGCTCTATGGGCCCTCGACTCGTTAGGGGCATTGAGAACATTGCTCACGAGCGGCGCAGAGCCAGATACCCATGATGAACACGGAAACACTGCCCTTCACCTCCTTGCCAGCAGGGTAGATGGATTTTGTGGGCTCACCGGAGCCACCTCTACCGGTTGGTGCAGCGCTGCCATACGTCTCATGCTCCAACATGGCGCCAATCCAGATCTCGCCAACGCCCAAGGCGTTACATCACTTCAGCTCTCAGCCCAATACGCGCCTGATCCGAGCGACTTTGAGGCTATGCTCAGGCGTGCGTTGGAAGCATTGCAGGGGCAGAATGAATGACTTGTCTACCAGGTCTGACGAGACCTTGCTGCATTTCGCCGCATTGGGAGGGAAAAGAGATACTGTGGAGGTACTCATCTCCTCGCACGGCATGGACGTTGATGCAAAGACACAAACTGGCTGGACACCGCTCATGTTCGCTTTGCTTCCGAAGTCTCATGAACCCAAGAACCCCGAGGGACTTCGCACTCTTCATGAGGCTGTCCGAGCCGCTAAGTTCCTTCTCTCCTGTGGCGCGGATCCCCTTGTTACTAGCGAAAGAGGCTGGACACCTCTCCACGTTCTCTCCCTGCACCTCGACGAATACAATGATGGTGAAGCTAAAGCTTTGACCCTTGAACTCATTCACCGTGGATGCTCCATCAACCCACCCCCAGCCCTCGACATCGCCGGCAAATGGCACGCTATGAGCGATCACTTCAGGTCCCCACAAGACCAAGACATATGGCAAGAACTTCCCCTCTTACACTGGGCCGCAATGCACGGTGCCGTGGATGTTGTCGAGGCCTTGTTGGAAAGTGGAGCAAATGTATCCGAGAGAGATATGTATGAGCACACGGCGATCGAGGTCGCTGAGGAGTCTAAGCGTTTGAAAGAGTACGACTTTCCCGGCGGGCCGGCTAAGAAGTTGGGAGCTGTTGGTGAGAATATGCTTAAAAGTTTAGACAGGGCTTGAGATAATAGGAGCTTTGTCAGTCTATATTATTGATGTTAGACTTGATCTGGAAAAATAACGGATATCTAAGAAGTTGCCGCACTTGCTCTACGCTGGAAGTTAAGTCTGACTACTGCATATTAATAGTTTCAGTACTCTGCTACTTTGCAACATAGCACACATTCATGCGTCTAGTGCTTACCACCTAAATCCCCTACATGATCTACGGGGTAGAGAGGTAACGCCATCGTTCCCTGACTCCGTTCTTCACGTCAGCGGTCCAACCAGTATACCAGCCGATCCGGCCGCCCTTCCACTTGTATCCAGCCTCTTTGATGAACTCATCGCACTCACGCTGCTCCTGCACATCCCGATGCGTACGTGGAGACTTGTTTGCCCACATGGACAGGCTATGCATCACGTCGGCCAGCTTGGTCTGCGCCGGGTGAGACGTGGTAGTCTTGACTTCGCGCCTTGTCAAGCCCTCGTGGCGAAACATCCTGTACCAATTTCTATCCTTGATCTGCTTCCCAAGCATAGCGTCGCGAATGCCCATGCCGTACCCCGAAGGACAATATTCGGCGGTTTCCCAGCCCAGCAGCGCGACGACCTTGCAGTTTTTGCCGGTACCGGTGATGAATACGTCCTCGGGGCCGATCATCTTGTGATGCAGGTAGATGCTCTCTCTGAGGTGACACATATCTAGAGCAGTGAAGGCTATAGGTTGCAGCCCATCGCCTAGGTGTAGGGTGATGGATTGGCCGTCCTTGGAAACTTCAGCTTCGGGCCTTAGATCTGCTGGGACATGCCGGTTGAGAAGTGCGAGAATGGGCTTTGCGTCACGAAGTACCTCTGAGTCTTTTCTGTGGTACTCTGGGTCGCATTCAATATTCCACCTGCTCAGATCGGCGCTGGCCTGAAGGACTGGAAGACCAGGATCCCCTCGTAGTGGTGCCTGAACGTTATCGAAGACCATAAGATCGCTCGGTGGGACTCGGATGGAGCATAACTTGCGGCCCAAAGCCATAATGTCTTCCGCAGTGCGGTCCGCAGCGGAGGAGTTCATATCTGTGCTCTTCCAATGGTCGATAAGGGGCTTGACACCGTCTACAGACTCGTAGACGATCATGTTGGCATGATAAATGTCCGACTCCCCTTCCGACCGTCAATGATCTGACGCCATGTCTTCTTGACAACGATCTTCTGATCTATGATGCGCTTGGGAACCAGAGACGTCTTGGAGTTCTCGCGGACGAGCTCCTCGGTATGAGGCGTGTGCGTCTCCTGATTATGGAAATTCAGCACAATAATGAAGTTCTTGCAACAGCTGTTGAGGAAGGGGGCGACGATAATCTCGTCATCGGCAGGCAAGCGATAAATCCAGATTAAGCGCCCATTGTCTTCGCCACTGTAGCATTTCTCAAGCTGCCCTGTGCCTCGTTTGAAGAGGGGGCTCAGTTGTGGACCGCTGAAGATGTCTTGAAGAATGTCGAGTTCGCCTGCGAGGACGGCTTTGTTGAACTCGTGGCACTTGGGGACGGAATCGAGAAATGCTGCTATAGCACCGAGAAAGACCATGATTGCTGTTTCGATTCTTTGTGATTGCGAAGGCAAATGAGGGTTTCAAAGTTCAGTAAAGATGACAGTTTGGCAATGTGCCGTAAGGTTGATAAGTAGTTGTAAGTGTGTGAGTGGTGGTTGCAAGAATGCTGCATGGTTTCACTGTGGGCCTGTCTCTGGCTGAAGCTGAAGAGAGTGTACATATAGGTCTCCAACAATCAACGCGTTGATGAAGGCCTTTGAAGGTCTGAAAGACTTGTTGACCCCTTGCAGGGCCATTGTTATTGACGGGAAAGGGCGGACACTTCCGTGGGCTCAGACTTGACAACGTCATCAATGCAGGGGAAGTTGAGGCTCAAAGCACCAGAAAGAGCCGAATTCCTTTCGATAGCGAAGACCGAATTTAGTGTCCTTGATTCAAGGAGCTTTTTCTTTTTTTGGGGGTTTGACTCAGAAACTCTGTGGTCGAGGGCGGCTGTGTCAGGGTCTTTGCCTGATAGAACGGACGACCCAAAGGCTATAGCCACGGTCCAAACCTTTTGGAGTAGTGTCAAAGGAATTTCAATGCCTTGGCATGGCAATTTCAATGCATACAGAAGAACTGGTGTCTTTTTCACGTTGGTATAGTATAGTACTATTGTGTTCATATGTTGCTTCCTGTGATAGTTAGAAATGGGCACCCTATACCGCGGCAAACGTCCACCTTACCAGCCTTATGCGGTCGCGCACTTCACGAGGGCCAAACAGACTAGCAAGTTCATTGTATATCTTGCGAGATCCATCATATGAGATCGAAACACGACATGGCTCTAGGCTCGTGTTTGATATTGTTGTCACTCATCGCGGCTTGTGTTACAAGGGGCGTGTCGTGGAGGGCAAGAAATATTGTTTCCAGTATCAAAGGGCTGGCAGTTGGGAGTGAGTGACGATTAGCATTGAAGCTATTAAGAGTGAATCATGCCATGCAGTTTCATGGTGCTGATGCTCAGCCGAGAAATATCACGATAGGCCCTTTAGTCGCAAAGCTTGGCGGTGAATGGGTCGTGCGTGCGCCACGCCCCGGCGCATCCGGTTCTTTCGCTGGTCTTTACGTTTCCAGGGTTTTGCCGCATTGCTACCTCTTGGTGAGTGCTACAGGTATGCTTCCTTACCTTTTTTACCTAAGGTAGATAATATGCTGATCATCCTGCCATTATTTTAGCATTTGACTAGTTGCTGGCCTGCCACTCTGGTCCCCGCGTTCATCGGGCCGGGTCCTTGTTTTACTCCGGCTGCAGCTACAAACCGGCCGGTGCGGTACATTGCCCAAGGCCACAAGTCCGACACACTAATAAACCCCCCTTTGACTCACTGAGAGTGATGCACTACCTAGCCTGTCCTACCTCCAAGACAACCTCGACTATATCACCAACGTATTCATCCTTGTTCATGGCCCGTTCTTTAAGACTCATAATCTGTCTTCAGTCGTCTCATCTGTCCAAAAATAGAACGAACAGGACTGAGAGAAAGAAACACCTCAAAGACTCATATTGCACCCTGACAGGCGAGACTTTTACTCGACCAGATTTCCAGAAACCTACCGCCTGTAAGGAACAGGGCATTGCGAAGGGCACTGACGATCTGCACATATGTCCACTCCGAAGGATCCACGTACCCTGGCTTGTGTCCTATGTTGGCGCCGCAAGCTCAAATGTGATCACGAGACACCATGTTCCAACTGCTTCAAAGTGAGATTGACTCCCAAAGCCCATTGACACAGCCGCTGCCTTACAGAGCCAGCTGTCCCTCTCTTGACCTCGTTCACGCTCCTAATATGGTCCAGGCAAAAGTCACTTGCACTCCACGCACACCAGCACCGGCTCGTAGGCGCAGGCGTGTCATCAAACAGGATCTTAAGCAACGCTTAGCTCAGCTTGAGGCCCTCCTCAAGCAACACACGGGTGCAATTAGTCCACCTACACGGCTGTCAATTCATGCTCCTGATCTTGAGGAGCAACAGAGCCACTCGTCAAGTTTCCATTCGACTCCAGAAAGCCTCCGGCCACGAAGTCCAGTGCATATGTCTGAGATCGGCAGGATGCTGAAGGACAATGCGGGTATCCGATTCGTGGACAGTTATACACTTGCAGCTATCCTGGAAAACGTGGGTGTTTGTGCTACTGCCCCAGGAGCGAAATACACTGACAGAACATCAGCTTTCAGAGCTAAGAGCTATGATTGAAGCAGAAAGCCCCAGTGAGGACGAAAACCCCAGACGGAAAGACGTCAGGCCCGAAATCGAATCAGAGTCTCTTCTGGATGGCGCTGAAGTCACCTCAAGTCATGTAGACGAGCTGCAACCCGAGCCCAGTCTTGCTATCAGGCTATGGCACATATATCTGGAACGTGTAAACCCCCTCCTGAAAATCACTCACATCCCCACACTTCAGCCACACGTCATGGAGGCAGCCGGCTCGATCCAGAACGTACATTTGAAGTACCAAGCCTTACTCTTCGCCATCTATATCATGAGTGCTGTTTCTCTCTCACACGCTGAGGTGCATCACATGATTGGTATGCCACGGGAGGAGGCTATCCGGAGATTTACAAGAGGTCTGAAGATGGTGTTGGTTCAGCTGGACTTTGTCACGAATTGCGACATGGTCCTGTTGCAGGCTCTTGTTCTCTATACGGTAAGTTGGGGCTCAATCATGTTTTGGGTAAAAGCCAGCGGTAGAGGCTAATGAAAAGACAGACCTCACTGCAGGGTCAATATGACAGACACGCTGCGTGGGTCCTCAGTGGTACGGTGCTTCGAATAGCCCAGAAGATGGGATATCACCGCGATGGTGAAGCTCTCAACCTGCCGCCATTCGAAGCAGAGATGCGTCGCCGAATATGGTGGCAAATTATTGGTAATGATGTCAAATATGCCTTGTTCTCTGGCCTCAACCGCTCCCTATTTCCTGTTCACTGGGACACAAAACGACCCTCCAATCTCAACGATGCCGACCTATACCCCGGTCTCACAGAGCCAGCACAAGATCGCGACGGTCCGACGGAGATGGCTTATGTTCTCATCGTCACCGAAATTACTAAAGCTATGAGCAAGATAGCAACGAAACCTGGATTTGACGCTGCCCTCATGGGTCGCTCAATGGAGTATGCCAAGGGTAACGAAGCGCAGGAAGCCGCAAATTTGGAAGAGTACCGAGCCATTGTGCGGGATCTCGAGGCGAATTTCCAGAAAATAGAGAGGCGTTTTGTGGACCAGAGTGCGGGCAAGGTGCATGAAGCAGCACTTATTATAAGGCCGCTCATTATCATTAAGGCGCTAGAATTGCTCGGAACTGGGGGGCCTTCAGTCTACACGCCAGAAGATCGACTGATCAGGGCCCTCGTAAGCAATCTCGAGGACACAGCCAGTTGTCTAAAGAGCATGAGCAAGCACGGTTTTGGCTGGGCCGCCCAGATACACTTCAACGTCGAGGTGCTGACCGTCTTGACGGTTCTACTAGCAGAAAGACCAGACACGCCGATTGCCAATCGTGCTTGGGACTCCATCGAATTTTGCCATCGAGAACTGTTCAGGCTCGACGACACCTCAGACAAGACCTACTACGAACAAGCCATCCTCACACTCAGAGCGTGGCAATTTCGGACAGAAACCGAGCCGGGTGATGTATCCGAAAGCCTTGGGCAAGAGCCATATTTCATATCGCACCTCAAGGCCACTGTTCAAACCTACGATTTGCAAAATCACTCTCACTCATCACCATCATCAAACTATGCACCAAACTTTACCGTTCCGCCTTCGCAGATCACCGAAGTAGATGCCCTTCTCAGTGGATATTTTGACGTCTCGCGGTTTCAGCAACGGGATGCATCCTATACTGCGGCGTCAACGACTTCAGCAGTACATGCCATGCCAGGTCCGGAACTTATGGCCATCATCCACAGCAGGCAAAGTCCTTGGCAGACCCCCACATCAGCGAACTCGCCAGCACAAGTCATGCCTGTTCCTAACCTCCCAACTGCCACCTGCGCACAGGGATCACATCCAACAATGCTCAACATGAGCTCTCAGCGAGCGAGTCAAGGGCAACGAGGACTCTCTGCTGCCAATACAAATCCATTAACGCAAGCGGAGTTTCTCGTTCCCGAACATGGCCAAAAATGGACAGGCTGGATGTAGTATATTGGGAACTATTCAATGGTTGTTTGTTTCATTTTCCTATGCAATGCGTCTGTATGTAAGAGCAACTGAGATGAGCACGCCTGGACAATGTGAAGAAATTAAACACTTTTACTCAAATGATTGATGATGCACGACTGATTCAAAATGTGTAGACTACACCTCAGGAAGCCTCGATCCAGCAAACGAAGTTACAAAATCTTTATTGACTGCACTCAAGTGTCTCTCTATAAAAGCAAATCTAATTATTACAAATGAGAACTGGAACTGAAAGAATATCTTGAAAGACTGTAGTGCGATTTCTGCACCTAGCACAGCAAATGTGCATCTGACATGAGCTTCAAATCAGATGCGGCAAAAATGAATATGTTGTGGTTCGACAGACCTGGCACTGGCAGAGAATTGCTGCCTTAGTCCTTCTTAGTCTTACTCTTCTTGTTCTTCGGCACTCTTGCGAGCCAATACAAGAAGACGGCGGCACAGATGTTGAAGGCGATGTAGACAAAGCCAATACCAAAGTCTCGCCACCTGTTAGAGTAATCGATTGTAAGGTTAGCCAGGAAGGCGTTGGTGCTGCATGGCATTAGCTACCTTTGACGTATCATTGAAGGATTCACGAATAAACTTACTTTGCAAGAGGGCAGAAAGAGCACTCCTCAGTCGCGCTGCTGTCGACGAGGAATCCGCCGGCGGCACTGATGTAAGGATCAAGATACTCCCCACAAGTCAAGTTGTTCGGAGGCGCCATATGTACCAGCTCATCACTGTTACACTGTACAGGTGTGTTTGCCAGTCCTGTGCTCAGCACCGCAGAGATCCAGTACGTGAATGGTGACACACGATACATGAAGATCCAGAATCCAGGCAGTGTTCCGGGTCCAGCAAGGACGCCGCTGAAGAGAAGGCAGAGACTGAAGAGCACATTGGCGACGTTACCTCCACCCTCGGCGTTGGGTGAGAAGGCAATGATGGCGTGCGCAAAGGTGCAGGTGAAGATGAGGAACTGCCAGAATAAAAGCCACATAAGTCCCGCGCGTTCGGAGCCCTGCCCTGCCTGGTCGGCATTTTTGTTGAAGCCGATGGGATAGTAGGTGCACACAAACATGACAACGCTCATGAGCGTATTCCAAGGTATTTCGACGATGATCTGGCTCATCATGAACACCTTCCAGCTGTAGGTCTTGCTGGGTTGCTCGCGGACTTCGTATAACGAGCGCTGAGTGACGAAGTGCGGCATCTGCTGCTGCGTCAATTGCCCAAAGATGGACAAGATTTGGAAGATAGCAAACATCTGGTTTTGCAAGCCTTGGATGGACTTTGGCGCGTCAAGGAAAACCACGCCGATGAACAGAGAAACGCTTAAGCACATGGCGAATTTGGAATAGATGTAGGAAGGGTGCGCCAGTACTGCTCAAATACACGCCGGGTGACGACCATAAGCTGTTTGTGAAGCGGCGCAGCAAACTCGTCATATTCACTGGAGCCTTCGACCTCAGCTGGCGGTGAGTCGTCCTGAGACCCGTTGGGGCTTTGGGCATTGAGACGTTGTAGTTCGGCCTGGACCTCCTCAAATTCGGGGGAGGAACGCCAGGCTTGTGGCCAGTCAATCTCACTGTACGATCCTGGAGCTGCTCCAATAGCCTAGGTGGTGATCAGTGGGTTGAGCGACTGTTTGGGAACATGAAAGCAGAGCAAAGTGTTCAAAAGTTGGAACAAGGGCGAGTGAAAAGGATGTTGACTTACCTCAAGCATCCACTCAGCCGGATTTTCGCCATCTTTGCACTCACGAGCACCTTGGCGTTCAAAGTACGAAGTCATGGTCTTGGAGCCTTCCCCGATTTCCCCGAAGTACACCGTTCTACCACCCTTGGCCAGGAACAACAGTCGGTCAAATCTTTGGAAGAGCATGGCAGAGGGTTGATGGATGGTGCAAAGGATAGACTGCCCAGCCTTCGAGAGCTTCTCAAGAAGGTCTAGAATAGCCCATGATGTTTGCGAGTCAAGTCCCGATGTTGGTTCATCAACAAATAAAAGCAGCGGAGGTTTGGCTGCAAGCTCGACGCCAATGGTTAAGCGTTTACGTTGCTCAACGTTAAGCCCTTCACCAAGAACACCAATTACAGCGTTTGCATACGGTTCCATATCGAGAAGACGAATGACATCATCAACGTAAGCAAGCTTCTCTTCGCGTGGCGTGGTATCAGGCTGTCGAAGAAGAGCACTGAACTCGAGGGCTTCGCGCACAGTGCTTGTCTCGAGATGAAGGTCCTGCTGCTGGACATATCCTGTCTTTCGCTGGAACGAAGAGTCGCGTAGCTTTCCATCAACGAGCATCTCGCCGGTAATAACACCCATAGAGATACGGTCGGCAAGACAATCAAGAAGTGTTGTCTTTCCTGCACCTGAGACACCCATAAGAGCTGTCAGGGTGCCTGGCTTCACCCAGCCATCTACATGGTCGAGGATTCGCCGATTCTCCTTCTTGATTTTGACGTTGTAGCAAACATTGCTCCAGTGGAATACACTAGTCGAGCCCTGGAAGTTTCCACGATCTTCAGTGACGCGGCTCTTCGGCTTTTCCAGCACTGCCACGGGTCCAGATGCCACAGCCTCGGGATCAGTCTTGCGTTCCGTGATCTCGGCTGGCATTTGACCTCGACGAAAGACCAGTACTTCACCCTTGGACCTCTTCGCGGAGATGTACTCGATGGAGATGAAATGTACAACATGGTTGAAGATAATCATGGCGATAATGACGCCAATGTTTCTCCATCGATGACCATTCGAGAAGTCGTACTTCGTGCTCAGATAGGACGAGCCCTCTACAAAGCTTTGCCCTGGAACAGAACCAACGGCGGAACAGGCTCTGTTGTCCAGAGAAACATCTTCGTATCCAGGTGCCATTGGTGGTACAAGAGTATCGCATGGGAAGCTTTGGCCCCAGTACTCATTGATCATCAGCGCCTCAAATCCGTAAGCAACAGGGTCGAGATAATTGATCCATCGGCACCAGTCAAGCATGTACTTGACTGGGATGACGAAGCCGGTGAATATGATCATAGCGAGCATCATGATGGACGCGGGAACCATGGCCTGGCTGAGGGTACGTGAGAGTGATGCGACAGACCGGAAGAGCCCAGACATAGCCATGACCATGAGGAACGAGGTGATCAAGAAGAAGAAATAGTTGCCGGCCTCCCTTCTGAGATTCGTCATGAAATATACCAGCAGTGTCGTAAGTATTGTGTTTGTGATCTTGTAGGGCAAATCACACAGCACGCTGGAAAATGCCTCGGCTGAAGCATGATAGAATCCGTAGCGAGTGTGCTTCTCCACGATTGGACGTTGAGAGTATTGCGTCAAGATTTCCAGGGCACTTGAGAAAGCGCTCATTAAAATCGACACGAAGATAATGGTGTCTCGCTGGAAGAAGGACGTAGTGGCCATTTTCATGTTGTAGAACAGCGATGATACAATAAGTAAAAGAATGCTGTTGGCAATCAGCGAAAAGAGGGTGATGGAAGGATCACCCAAAAGTCGTCGCCAGCCGCGCCAGAGACAGAGTTTCACTTGCTGCCAATATGATAACATGTAAGCAGAGCTCAGTCGCTGGTTCTTGGCCTGGGTTTCGCGTTTATGCTGACGGAAAGCCTCGGCATCGGGACCATTAAAAGGGTACTTCTCCTTATACGCCTCAATCTCGCTCTGTAAGTCCATGTATGCAGCGCTCTCTTTCCATCGAGCAGCGAACTCATCAGGCGTACGTGGCGTACTATTCTCAAAGCCTTTTCGAACTACTCGCTCCTCTGGTGCGGTCATAGAAGTGAGGAAGTCGGGGACGGTTTGGCGGGAGGGACACTCAAAGCCCATGTTGACGAAATACTCCTTTGCTCTGTCTGCTCTGCCGAAGAAGATCTGGCGGCCCTCATATAGAACAATAACCTTGTCGAATAGGTTGTAGGCACTCTCTGGTGCTTGATAGATTGACACAGCACAAGTCTGGCCGAAGAGCTCAGACTGTTGTCGGAGCGTGCGACAGAACTCAAGCGCGTTGGCGGAATCTAGCCCACGCGTAGAGTTGTCCCAGCATTGCAATGGTGCATTAGAGAGAGTAGCCTCGGCGATACTAACACGTTTTCTCTCGCCGCCAGAAACACCGCGGATGTATTCATTGCCCACGCGCGTGTTGACGGTATGACTGATTCCGTACATAGCCATGACCACGTCGCGATAGTGGTCGCAAAAGGCTGCATGAGTGACGCCTGGAGGGAGGAAACGAGGCGTACGCGCGCGGGAGGCAAAGGTCAGCGTGTCGCCCACAGAAAGCTGAGGGAAATGCACATCCACCTCCGCGGTGTAGATAGCTTCTGCACGATGGTGGGTGTGCATTTCTTCGGCCGTGATACCCTGGAAGTTCATGTAGGTCGACTTGTCAATATAAATCCCATTGGTTTCTCCAGAAAGGCTCTCTGTTTTGTAGCCTAGTCAGCCTCATTCGAAATCTGACTGGGGAGGGCTGGGATCACTTACTCAAAAGGGTTGTGCATCCAGACCCTGGCGGTCCAAGAACGACGAGCATCTCACCAGACTTGACGACGCCATCGAAGTTCCTCAAAATGTCGATTCTCGTATCGCCCCCTGTCTTGGTGAAGAGCCTTCTCGCCAGGGCAGGCGCCTGGAACCAAACATTGCCTACATCCTTTTGGTAATCCGTTGGATTGCCAAACCCATACACATTCATGTTCTGGAAGGCAAAGCCTGTGCGACGAAAGCCGCTACCGTGGGTAGTGAGCAGCCTGGAGATGGACTTCGCCCACACGCGTGCCGAGAACTTCGGTCCATTTGGGTTTAATGGTGAGTTCTCATCGGTGTTGTTGAAGAGAGAAGATGGGTCGGATCCGACGTCGACGGCGGAGGTTTGCGTATAAGTACGCGCAAGCTCCTGGACCTGAGAATGGCGACGGTGTGTCTCTTGGATGGAGTCCGGTCCATCGTCATCATCGGAGGACGATGACAGCTCGGCGTTCTTGGGCTTTTCAGAAGAGTCACTGAGGTCACGGCCGTGGTGGCCAGTGGTGCCGGTGGCAGTGATCTCCGAAGAGGTGTCATTACCGCTAAGTGCGAGAGGAGTGCCTCCACTGTCGCCACAAGGCTTCATAGCCATGATTGATGTATTCGTCGTGGTGATGCAGGACCAGTTCGAAGGAATGGCAGCGTTTTTGTTGTAGTTCTAGACTGATGGTGAAAAGGAGAGTTTCGACGGTCCGTTAGAGAAGTTATAGCGTTTAACGCTCGACAGCTCTTCTCGCAGTCTTGGTCAGTCGGACCGACTGGGCCACTTGAGACAACCGATGAACAGTATAATGCAATGGGAGTTGAGTAAAGAAGAAAATAAGGACAGATAAGAGAATCAAGATGTCTGAGAACCCAGGCATAAGTATTGAAGGAAGAGAAAGGAACAATATACAATCAGCCTGACAAAAGTAGAAAGAGCCCGTGCTCGTGCTTCCGGCAGCTCGGATCTCCAGACGAGCCAATAAAGAAGCCGGACTATCGGGGTGCTGTCATGACCGAGGGAAAACATAGCACTACGCTCTAGCACTGCCTTACGTCCCATACCTGAGGCTCCTACTTACCTTATCACACGCCGTTGTTCATCTCTTTCCGAATAAACATCTTAGGTGTCGCCGTCTAGTGGGGCTATGGTACATGGAGCACTGTCTTGTGGCACTATGGCGGCTCAATAGTGCTAAAGTACGTCGTTATGGGTGAACGGCCAGTCCCGTTGTAGACGCCTTCGGACGTCTGAGGAAGTTCCCGAAGACTGTTCTCGGCGCTTCGGGACCGTCAAAGGGAACGAATGAGTATGGGTAAAGTGGCGATAGCCTTTACTTGGCCAAAAGTCGTTGCAATGATTGCGATTACAACAGGTGTCTGGTCTTTTCTCTCGTATAGGTAGTACCATTGCATCAATGGGCAATCTTGAGTTAATGCTCATCCTCATGCGGGAGGAATCCTCTTCTACGCTATCTGTTGTTGCGTTTATGTGGGTAAGCGAAGTTGAATGGTATCGGACTCTTGTGGATCCCGGGTGCCGGCGCCGGACTTTTACGGACTCGTTTTCATGTCCGCGATTGGACCCGCTGGCTCGTGGAAGTCCGCGTGGGATTCAATAAAGCCCCGAGGATTCCAGGAGAGAACCGATGACCGTCTTTCAGCATGGTATACAGGCTGACCATGCAGCAGTATTAACCTTGCAGTAGTAACCAGACGGGATACTCATTCTTTTATTAACTGCTCATCCGCCAAGTTGTAGTAACTCTTTGAAACGGTAGCATTCTCTCATTAATCAGTAGGTAGACGCGAAAGTAGACGCCAATGTCTATCATCAACATCCTGCCTAGGAGGCTTCAAAGTGAAATTATTTCATTCGGACAGCCGGATTGATTCAAAGTCCGGTTGAAGTTATAGCCAATTCCAGCGCATGAACAAGCATTAGCCTGAGTTGTATTGGGCCTCCGCCCACCATCAACAAGCCCCTAAGCAGGAGCTAACCAGAGTCTGAGGTTGATCCCCCTAAGCTTTAGTAGTTGCAGGCTCTCTCCATGTTATGCAGGGCACTTGTCCGTTCATGGATGCTTTGTGTAGAAGCCTCTTAAAGCCAGATCTAGACGATAAACCCCGGAAGTCTTTCGCTGACTGCCTGACCCTTAGGATGGCTCACTTCATTCTTCAGTTACTTTGTTCATTTTTCGATCCAACGAGAAAGATAATTGTCGAAGCATTTGGCAGGTACTTAACACATCTTATGTTCCAGCTGAGCTTTGTCTAGCGTAGGCTTGGGTTCTTGCAATGCAGGTCAGCTGTCTCTAGGTCACAACCACAGAACTTATGGGATCAGTTGGTTCTTTCATACCTGGGTCGTGCCCTGACTTCCTGCAAAGAATAGCAGACTACAATTCATGAGTTTCGATGTCGTCCACGGGATCAAAGATCTCCATGAAGCCAGGCAAGGATTTGGCTTGTGTTGACTGCCAGAGACGCAAGAAAAAATGTGATAGGCGCTCTCCATGTTCTAATTGCATGAAGGTATGCTTCAAATCTATCATCACTTCTCCTCTTGCTTCTTTGTTTCGCGGCTACCGCTTGCGCGCGTCCCTGGCACGTAGGAAGGACATGCAAATTTCAAGTACGTTCTCCTTAACGCAATGGTCAGGCTAATCAATTTTCATACTTTTAGAACAACGTCAAATGTGTTGCCAGCTCTCCGGCGCCACCACGCAAGCGTCGTCAGCCTATCAAGGAAGTACTTCGCCGTCTTGCCGCGGTCGAAGCTCGACTTGACCTGTGCAAGTGTCAAGATCACGCCATCGCAGGCTATCGACCACCTCTACAAGAGCATAATCAAGCACGACGGAGCGATGGCTGCAACCACAATAATGCTTTCAAAACAGAAATGCTACCGCCTCTGATCGCGACTTTGGCCTCTAGAAATCCAGCAATCGTCAACGTTCTTGACTACAAGTTACCAAAGATGGAGCAGAAATTCCAGGAGAGTTTGTACCAAACGCATCAAGCATGAGATTTTCTCTTCCCAATAGGAATAGTGGCCCAGGGATATGGAGTTGATGGGTTCATGCAGGCTGTGTGGTTTACCGAGTTGATTTCTCTTTGTCTTGAGGTCGAATTCGGATGGAGATGCTTATACCAAGGTCTATAACGTGGTTTACTGTATTATTTTCTCGATTAGAATGTATTATTTGCGGACGTGGTTACCAAGACGCGAAACGTGATCGAGAGACGAGAAAATGACTGTGTCTTGCATTGACCCGTACTCGTACCTGAGCGGTCATATGTCTTCACACACTGCTAAGCTCTTGCATTGACAAATGAAGTTTCACAGGCGAAGTCAATCATGATGGGCATGAGGTGTTTCGCGAATGATCGATTTACACCGGAAGCACACATCTTCTTCAGCATTGCGAAAGTTAGTTGCCGCTCGGCGAGGCCACTGTTGCTGTATTGGCTCTGTGCTCCACAACAGTAGTATGACACTATTGCGACATCGCAGCTTTATCCCCACCAGCCAGTGCGTCGCTCACGTCATCCTGACCCAAACTCTCCCTTGATCAACTTGCACTTCGCAAGAAAAGGCGCATCGACAATGGCGGACTGTACAATGCACGACACGTCACAGACGGAGCCTCTTCTGGGCTCCAACGCGACTGAACCTTCAGCGCGCCGTGACCAAGGTGGCGACACTCCAGCCGGGACTCAGCAGGGTACCTTCAAGAAGAACCTCGGTGCGCTCGAGGCGTTCGGCATCATCATTAGTATAGTCATCGGCAGCGGCGTCTTTACCTCGCCAGGCTCCATCGATACAAATGTCCCATCGCCCGGCATCGCGCTCGTCATTTGGCTCGTTGGTGGTGTTCTCGCGTGGACCGGTGCTGTCACATTCGCTGAGCTAGGCACCGCCATCCCCGGTGAAGGTGAGTCTTCCGATACCAACCGCCACGAACCTGATTACTCACGCTCTTTCAGGAGGTGTTCAGCCTTATCTGCAGCGTATCTACGGCGATGTTGCCGGTTTCTTGGCTGCTTGGACGTGGGTCGTGGCTGTCATGCCGGCCACCCTTGCGATCCTCAGCATCGTCTTCGTCGAGAGCGCCTACTCTGCAGCTGGTGTCACGGGCGAGGCCGACCGTATCGAGCACAAGCTCCTCGCCATCCTAATTCTGGTGATAATGAGCGTTGCCAACTCCGTCAGCACCAAAGCCAGCACCAGCCTCAACAACTTCTTCGTCGCGGTCAAGTTCGTGGCTATCCTCGGCGTTGTGCTGGCTGGGATCGCGGTCTTGGGTATTCACGTTGCCCATCCGAAGCGCGAAGCTGGGGGTGTGGACTGGTACGAGCGATCATGGTTTGGGTACCGAACTAGCCTCAATCCTGATGGTAGCAAGACACACTGGGAGCGGCTGAGTCAGTGGGAAACGTTTGGTCATTACTCGGCAGCACTGTACGCGGCTCTATGGGCCTATTCTGGCTGGGACAAGGTGAGTGCAACTATAAAACAGAACCAAGTTTGCATGACTGATGAGGTTTCGGGCTGTCTACGTCTCCGAGGAGCTCTCCAGACCTGAGAAACAACTACCGCTC